>PVIJ01006329.1:0-93296 GCA_004024925.1 Scalopus aquaticus | reverse complement strand
GGAGGAGGAGGGTGCGGAGAGTGGGGGGAGAGGTGGGGACTGATGGGCACAGGTGGCACAGCTTGTCCCGGAATGCCTACCTCAACTTTATGGGCTTCTCATCGGACAAAATTTTGGACCCTGAACAGAGAATTATGGCCCAAAAGTAACTGTGGCTCATGCCTTAGGAAAATAGGTGGAACTTTTTAACACATGGAAACGTTTAGGAAATTGAAAAATTAAGATTTTGCAAAGAAAGATCATTTTTGTATACCAACCTTTCTCAGTCTCAATAGTATAACAGTTCTGTACACTTTAGGGTGATTAGGACCATCCCTGGTCTCCACTAGATGCCATTAGCGTCCACTACCATCACGTGGTCATGACAACCAAAAATGTCCCCAGGCATTGCCAGACCCACTGAGAACCACTGATGTGAACCAATGATTCTCCAAAGCAGATCTTTAGACCGCTGAGAGCAAAATCAAAACTAGTTATACTAATATAAAGACATCATTTGCAGGTTTCACAATGCTGACATGTGTATTGATGTGGAAAACGCAGGCGGAACTGCTGGCATCTCTACAGGAGACAATGCAATGAAACGGAACTGCAGGAGTAGTCACTGTATTCTTCACCGTCTCACTCACAGGAAGAAAAAAATGCAATCACCCAAGAATGTCCTTGATGAAGCAGTAAAAATTAAGATTACCCTTAAGTACATATTTAATATTCTATATGACCAAATAGGCAATACTCAAAATACCTCTACTGTATTTTGAAGACTGATGTGTCAAGTAAAGCACTTAGGAGACTGCCTTATAAACTAAAGTACACAATTTTCTCCATGCAATACAACGTTTACATAGAAGAAACATTGACAAATTGAGACTTGGCTATTTGGCAGATCTTGAATGAACAAAGGAAGTCTGATACTTCAGGAAAAATAACCTGCCAATGATAAAATTCATATATTTGCCACAATGATCTTGAAATCTTCCCAAGCCTTCCCTTTTTATCATTAAATTTTTTATTTATCGTTGTCAAGATCTGTGACAGGGGCCTCCCCGGTGGCGCAGCGGTTGAGCGCTGCGCTGTGGAGCTGTCGGCAGCAGAGACATGAGCTCCACGCCCGCCCGCCTGGTCAGGAAGAATCCCACATGGTGCGGCAGACCTCTCCTGCCTAGCCCGCTGCTCCCCTCAGCAGTGTACTTCTGATCTGCCTGTTCTGCTCCCCACTCTGTCTCTGGTGAACCCTCTCACCGCCCCACGCCTCTGGCCTGTACCCCAGCTTGAATGTATAAATAAAAATAAAATCTTAAAAAGAAAAAAAAGAATGGACATCCAGTAGAAAGGACACTTAAAAAAAAAAAAAAAGATGTGACAGGAGTATCCCCAGTGGAGCAAGGGGTTAAGTCTCAGCACTATCACTGCATCCAGGGAGCTAACCACATGGCACAGCAGACCTCTCCTGTCTCACCTGCTGCTCCCCTCAGCAGTGTATTTCCGTGGATCCACCTATTATGCTCCCCACTCTGTCTCTGGTTAATCCTCTCACCCCCGCATCTCTGGCCTACACCCCAGTTCTTACATGCATAAATAAAAATAAAACTTAAAAAAAAAAAAGATCTGTGACAGATTTTTGGCCAAGTTGTTTTCATTTAAAAAAAAACTGCCATCCACACACACACACACACACAAAACAGCCTACAAAACATTTTCAAAGCATTCCTTCTGAAGGTTTTACAATGCATTATCATTAACCAGTTTATTATAATTAAACTTCCAATGGAGACCATTTTGAGACCATTTTGAGACCATTCTTAATCATGTAACCTTAATCTGCAAACCATGTTTTTAATAACGTTCATATCCCGGAGCATCAGTCATGACCACACACTTGCTCGTCTCAAATTCCCGCGAGCTGGTGATAGCATGCTCACACCAAGCTTTCAGTATATCCAAGACCCAGGCATACTTGAAGGAGCCCTTTCCCATCTCAGTAGTCTCCTCGAATTTTTCAATGGTACTTTTTATGGCCTCCACGTTTGTAGGATCAGCTGACCTGTAGTGGTAGAGTTGCCTCAATCTACGTGTCCAGTGACACGGTGACACACTGATGGCATGAATCTTTCCACTTTCCCACTTTGGCCTAGATTACTTTAGCTGTGGTTTTCAGGACACCTGTTTATTAATGGCAACTCTGCTGCGAAAAAGCCCGTCATTTCTGCATTTCTGATGAAATCAGTGGTAATAGTGTGACTTTTGTCATTGGATTAAATGGCAACAATTATAAAAGCTGCATAAGCAAGCCAATATTTTCAAAATGATCAGTGCATGACTGTGGAAGCCAGTCACCAAGATAGTCTCATACGAGCCCTACCCCTGGCGTTCATACCCCCCCCCCCGCATAGTTCCCTCTCACAGGATTGTTCTATTACCTACAGGGTAGGGCAGAAATGATATCACTTATGGTATTAACTGTGAAAGACACCAGGGTGGTAGCAGTGTTTCTTACTCTGGTAGAGGTGTACATGGCCATTTTCAATGTAAACATGAAACACGGAAAATTTATCAAGCCAAATTTGTGCACTTTTCTGTAATACCGCTATAAAAATCTTTAAAAAATATTTCTCCCACCTTATCCATATAATGTATTAGCTGCAATAAAATTCTAAACTCACATATATCTTGAGGATACATTTTAAAATATGTACTCTCCTGCGTGTGTGTGTCTATGTATATACAGATCCTAGTAAGACACTCAGCAGGATTTATGCCTGATGACCACATTTATTAGTGCTTCGTTCACAGAAGCCATGAGGGGAGATAAGTTTGCAAAGTGAACAATGAGATAAATGGTATTTAAAGCTGTACCTCTTTCTAGGGTCTTTTCTAAATCTCCAATCCTCTGGCAAAGGCTACCTCCCAACAGTAAGTTTTCACATTTCACTCACTACCCTACTTACTCTGACTGAACTGTGATCTTGACACATTTACTAGTATATTTAATTACACTTCCCATGCTGTTTACAGACAACATAATCATTTTCCAGGTTGCTAGAATCCCTCTAAATTTATCATAGTTAACATTTATTGGCATTCACAATAAACAGAACCGTCTGTATTTACAACAAATAGGACAGCTCAATGAATACTGATTTTTTTAAAAGAGAATGTCTTATACAATTTTACACAGTCAGGGTAATTTTAAGTTTCCTAAAATAACCACTTTATGTATTCTGTCAATAATCTATACAAGCCCTGCATAACAATGCTATAAGGATACAAGACTTACTACTAACTGAATTGTAACAGAATTATAACCAAACCCAATGTTAGCATCCAGGGATAAATGGTAGCTGCTTTGGCTTTTATTATATATATCTTAATATTTTGTTCAGGCTGTTCATTTTTGGATGAAATCAAAATTAATGTAGTTGAGACAAATCATAACCTTGGAGTACTAAACTTTGTTCAAGCACTGTATTCTCTATATAGGCATATTGTTAAGAAGGTTACAAATGGCCAGCCATAAGCAAGTGTTTGGGGTTTTTTTTTTTAATTTAATTTTCCCTGAGGTCAAAAAATTTAAACACATTCTAGCAGATGAAAAATGTTTTTATTATCCATTTTCTAAATCAAATTTGAAGTTGTATACTTAAATATACTCCAGTCAAAACATACATGTACACATCTCAGAAATATTGTACCACAAAGATTGATTTCTATCGACTACCAATTATAGTGATGTTGTATATAGAATTTCATTCATCTTGTCAGAACTCACAATGAAAATGAGAGTTCTAGTATGGATGGGGAGATGGAAGGAGTTAAAAGGAAAAGATTTAAGGACACATTTTTCAGGTACCAGTCAGGCATAGATGAATGAAGTTCTACATCTAGCACAGTCCATCACGCATTAATTCAGATGAAGGGTATCAATACAAGGTCAAAAAAAGTGGGGGGGGGGGGTAGAGGGGAGGACATTTTGTATAAAATCATTTAAAACTCTGAAAAACTACAAAAGCATCTCAAGAGAAAATATAATCAAAGTAAAAGTAATGGAATTTATTTCAGTGAAATTATTTTAAATTAGATATATTAAGCTCCCATATCCCCCACTTGGTAGAAAAGTTCCTCTCAATGAGAAATCATTTATTTTAATGGCAAAATTTTTACATATCAGTAAAATCTGTTATATTTAAAACTATGTATACAGTACATTTCTGGCAAAAACCTTATACATCTTTCAGTTGTCAAGACAAAGTAAAAATATGGCTGCATAAAATCACAAAAAATATAAATTGCTGAAAAGATAAAAAAGATTAAAAATCATTTGCATCGACTTCCTTATATCTTCAATTAGTAAGAATTTGCAAACTACAATAAATTTGAGAAAATTCTGATTCAATCTTGACATACTTAACCAAAAGTTGTCGTTTCAAATATCCCAGCTTAAAAAAGAATTTACTGCAATAGCTTGTGCATTTGTCATACTATTTGTACAAGTGCAATATTTAAATATCTTCAAAATAAAACTCAGTAACTCAAAGGAATCACAATAACTTAAAAAAAAAGATTACAAAATTAACAATTTTTAGAAGGTCCTATTTAATCGGTTCCTCCTTTTATTTGCCCCCTCCCACAACAGCTTTATAGAGACATAACAAAGATGTCTTAGGTTCTATGTACAAATCTGTAATTTTAAAAATACAGTCTTCTGCTCTTAACATCAGGAACATAATGCTGCATTTAGAGAGCCTAAATGAAATCAATATCCTCAAAACATAGTGATATAAAATTATACAGTTTTAAACTTATATTTAAATCAAACTCCTATTATTGTATACAGCTTTCAAATCCTAAGTTGAATAGAACAAGTCCTGGACAAAAAAGAAGCAAGATTCTTCTTTTGAATTCAGTGCTTATTTCTAGGAGTGCTGGAGCGAATTCCACTAACTCTAAGATGTCAAGATAGCTGAGTACTTATTGTCTGGTTGCATAGGTGCTCACTGTGTTCGATAAAAACAATGCTTCAATACAAACATTTTTAAATGAGGAGAGAAGATCTGTTGCAATGGAAAAATGATTATCACAAAAAAAAATCAATTTCTTACCATTAAAATAGTACAGGGCAGTTATGGGTAAGAACATATCTATTTGTACCATACACATGGTACAAATTTTATCTGAGGAGACTTTAAATTTTTATGTGTATCTGTTATGTAATGCTCTTACTAAGAGCAAGAAAAAGGAAACATAAATCCAAGCTGTTAGGAAGATTAAGCATCTTTAGGCAGTTCCCATAATGCTACTTTTAAAAAAGTAATTAAAGTCCCAAACAATGTGACTGTTTACAAAACTAATTGGTTCCATATTTTATCAAAGCAGTAATGCCATGACATGTAACTTTAATTGGATCCTGGTTTGAAATAACCATCTATAAAAGAAATTTGAAGGACAGCTGGGGAAATCCAAATATAGATGACTAGATGGCATTACAATTATTAGTTTTATAGTGGTATTTAGGAAAATATCATTATTTTTAAGAGATGCTTAAAGTGTTGAATGGTGATGAGTGTGTCTGCAACATCCTAATATTTCATGGGGTAAAAAGCAAATATACACGCACATATGTGTATAAATATATCTATATAAATATATGAAGCAAATATGACAAATGTTAACAAGGGCTGAATCTAAGTGGTAGAGACATATGTGATCACCCTAGCCTTTCAATTTTTCTGTTTTAAAAAACATTCATAATAAAATTTTGGAGAAAAAGTCCTATCAGCATTTAAACAGTTTGTAAAAGACGGTCTTTCAATCCACTGAATCAGTTTAAGTGACCAGAAATTTTTGCATACATTCAATACTGACATAAGGAACAGAGGAATTTGTGAGATTGGCAAAAACAACATGATTTATTTACAATATATGCAACGCAGCTCTTGGGACAAAGAGCAATTTATGTACAGCATACTGTGGGACAAACTGTAAGATTAAACTTAGTGCCAAGAGTATCTGAATATATAAGTGCTGTCTATTTTTGGATTTGACAAGCTAAAGAAAAAACTTTGTGTCTAATACCTTTGCCTTTGATGTGACTTATCATATACTAAAGAATATTAAGGGATGGGCGTGGAAACAGTAATCCAGACTGTCACCATTGTGGAAGAAACTTGCTATTTAACAAGTTAAGGAGCCCAGAAAACAAAATCACCTATAAAGGTCTCTGAGGGTTCTAGGCAAATATTTATTGAATAAATTTATGAAGCAAATAATATAATACATCAACAGGTAATATATGTGAAGGCCTTTATGGTAAATTAATATTTCTACAAAGCCCTATGTATACTAAATATAAAATAGCCACAAATCAAGTGAGCCTGAGAGACCTCTAATTCATTGTGTATATTATGCCATAAGCCTACAGAACAATGAACAACAAAATTATCTTAATTCATTTTTGCAATTAGGCTTTTATCTACTAATTGTGTTCTAATTCCTGTGCAAACTGCATTCCAAAAGGCCAATCCTCAGCTATAATTATGTGTAACTTTATTATAAATGGAAATATTTGGCTATGATTTATAATGCATGCTTATTGCTATCAAAGAAATAAGCAGAGTTGCAGGTTTACTGTGCAAGAATTTTAATTAGATTTGCACACATCTCAAAAAATTCTATTGTGTGACTTCCAGGTCTCGGAGCTAAGTCAACAGGAGAAGAGTCAAGTGAGGTCACAGATGAGGTAAGAGAAACTTCTGAGGATTTTCCTTGCACCTCAGCATCTGAATCATTCCTTTGGCAAGATCGATAGTTGCTAACTGATCCCGATCTCTGTGGAGTAGCAGTTCCTGATTTGGCTTCAGTAATTTCATCTGTGTAAAAAGAACTTCAGCTTATTATAATTCACAAAATCTCCCACAGATGTGTACCAGTAGTTAATTTGTTTCTTTGAGTGAGTTCACTGTTCTCAAGATTGTTTACTTTGAAGACCTTCTAAAATAGAGGCAACGAGTCTATGTTAAAGCACTTGCCATTTATATACACACTGCATGTCCTGACAGGGAATGAAAACTCGGTACAGTTATGTAGCTACTCATCATTCATGCAACCCAACACTAAGAGTCCAACAAATTATTAACATGGCACTTAATAATAAACATCATTCCCTGGCAATAAAAATTAATCCCTCTATATTAAAATCATAGAATAAAGTTAATAAATAAATTTAGAAGTAATATTAGAAATCATCTCCACTAACTCATTTTGTTGATGAAAAAACACAAACCCAAAAAAGTTAAGCGACTTGCCATAGGTAATATACGAACAAAGGTAAATTCAGAACACAAGTCTCTTAACTCTCATGTCAGTGCTTTTTACTCTGCCACTTTCTCTTCATACTTAGTACCTCATAAAACAGCAACAATTCCAATGAACAAAACTCAAGAAAAAACTAAAGTTGGGAACATAATCAAAAACAGTAACTAGTCATTCAAATCAAATGTTAAACTGGTTGCTAATAAAGTTAAGGTTGTGTATTTGCTCCAAATACAATAAAAGAAAGACCCATTCCATTATAGTGTATGAGTCAGCAGATAAAAATAAGCAAACAGGTTTGTCCAGCATAACACAGATCAAACCTGTCTTTCTGATACTATATACACACTATCTTTATATTTATAAAAAAAAGACCAAAAAATTCATGGATGAAGCTCATCTATCAATAGCAGTTCCATAAAGCCTTAAACAAAAGTGGCAACATAGCTTAACTCAATTGATTTGGGCAATGACCAATGGCTATAAATTGGTACTTAACTAACAGCTCTGTTTGTGACAGGACATTTATATATACAGCTCTACCTCTTTCTAATGCTGGGGAGGAGAAAATGAACATTACTTCAAGTGTAAGTCAAATGTGTTCCTTCAGGTTTTTTAATAGATCAATTATGTTTAAGGGCATATGCACATGGGAAATCTAAATTCATGTAAACTTCAAAATATGTTAGGGATATTGCACCATTTATTAGAAGCCTGTTATAGTCCCATACATATCTTAGTATTTAAGGTATTTTTTCCATTTAAAAACAAAAATGACAACAAAAATGCCTGCAGAGTTATTAACTTACTGCAACCTAAGAAAGCTGAACAGTTAAGAGGAAAATATTCTGGCAAACTACAAAAAATTGTAATCAGAGACTTTTTTCTAAGTACAGATTTTCATTTTTAAACTATGAAAACAGTAAAACAATATTCAACATAATTCAAATGTTTCTTTAATAAAATTCAAGGAGGCACATTAAGTAGGATCACTATTTTGATGACTAATTAAAACGCCTGACTTAAAATTTTAAATATTGTCATACTTTGATCATAAGGTCTGATTATTTATAATTATGGGTAAATAGAAATGTCTAAAAGTCTAGCTTAAGGTTGACAATATCACTTTCAACCAATTACCATTGTTATCTTGGATTCAAAATGTTTTAGTCCCAGACATCTTTACACAATGTATTCCATATGAAAGTGACCTTATTTAAGAGTGTTTTATTTAAAGGTATATAAAATTGGAATCATGATTCTCACAAAACTCATAAAAGATGCACACCTTTCTCTAGTATCAGGCTGGGAAGAAAAGGCTGATTTGGATGTGAAAAATAACTAGGAGTACCTAAAGTGTAAATATTTCTCAGTGCCATGAAATCACCCTTACTCAACAAAAATGCCACGTTCTATGTGCTACTATGCAAGACTATTTACAGTGCCTCGATCTCAATTCTAAAAGCAATTAACTATTTTAATTCTTAAATGAAAAAATTAAAATTTTGTTAAATATCATATATAAAAATTATTTTAATGATAAAAACTTACAAAAAAGCCAACATTTCTTTCTAAATAAAACAATTTATCTTACCAAAATGAACTACACCCAAACAAAACCAGAAATGTGGCAGAGACTATCAATTTAGGGTCAGAATGATCAGACTGCATCTAGTTTTAAAATTTTAGAAGAAAATAAAAGGGACAATACACTGTAAGAGTAAAAAGATACACAAATGTTAACATCACAAAGGCACAAAATCTCACATTTTATATCCTGCTATTGAATTACTAAGAACAATTCAATAAACTTCAAAAAAAAAATCAAAGACTAGAAAGCCAAGTCAGGCAAAAGACCTAACAGGTCACGCATGTTGTTTTGCGTACATACCATCAATACTACGGAAATCCAGCAAGTATGTTCTACTATCCACTTGGTATAACTGTAGACTCATTTTGGAGTATGTACTTGTCACAGGATTCTTCCTTCGAACACGCAAATAATATGGGTTTACAACCTAGCATATGGTATGGACAGAAACAAAGTGAAAAACAATACTTCCATAAAACACTTCACAGACTATGGGTTTAACAAATGTGTTGGTAATAATCAGAATGCTCTTTTTTTCTTACCTTCCATTCATAATCCAGTTGTTTAATTGCTCTACAAACTTCTGCCATGATATCATTTGGTCGACTTTGACTTCTAATTCCCAAATGCCATTTTGCTTTCCTTACACCTTGGTGTTTGGATTTCTGTGGATTTAATTCATCGAGCGTATGGCGCGCCCTCGGTGTTTCAGCAACCAAGAACGGTACTCTTTCGGGATGGGGCCGAGTCAAACTGTGATCATCAAGAAAAGAATCAGGTGGGCTTGTGGCCAAGTAGAAATCTTTGGCCTCATTCATTATTCTCCTGTTATCTATTATGAGGTGGTAGGCAACTGCCAGAGGGTCCTGATGATTTCTGTTATAAAGGCAGCTAAGAACCTCCTCTTCAGAGCATTCAAATTTTTCACATACTTCTTTTAAGGCTTCATCATCAATCATGGTTGAACTGTATGATGGGTCCTCAGGAAAGAGATATTTTGGAAGGTCCTGTTTAAACCATTCATGTTCCCTGGGAGGAAATGGCAGGGTTAGAGAAAGGACTTTAAGTAGAGAGGAGGCAGAAAGTAACAGTTTGAGGGATTTAGGCTATGAATGCATTTACATTTGGACTCATACCATGTAATTTTTTTAAACTGAGATCTTTCTTTTGCTGGCTCACATTTCATTGTCTATATTGGGGGACACTCCAGCCTCCACCTGATGTTAACACGGGGAAAGCACTGCTTTAACAACTAGGGAAAAAAATGCGTTGGAACAAATGACAAAGATCAGCTCATTTCCAGCTTAGAGAGAGAACACACTAGTGGCTTCATTATAATTGCTTTTTTTGACATAATGTTAAGTGAAAAAAATACAACAAAAATAGACAGCTACCTGGGGCCTCCCTGGTGGTGCAAGGGGTTAAGTAACAGCACTATGAAGCAATCAGCAGCCACTGCAGTGGGACAGGAGACGTCTGCTACACCATGTCAGTTAGGTCCCTGGCCTAGGATGGAAACTCAGGCAGCAGTGGCTGGCCACAGCTTGATAGTGCTGAGACTTTAACCCCTGCAACTCCTTTATTTTGTTTGTTTGGTATTTATTTATATATATTTTACATCACTGTTCAGTTTTGTACAATGTTTGCTTTCTTTTCTCAGGTGTAGTCCCCCTAGAATTTCCACCATGAGTTCACCCATGCACCATCACCATAGTCCCTTGTGCCCTGACTGCCCTCAATTTGATACCTCTCCCCCCCCCCACACCCTTGCAGGATGTCTCTGATTGAGAGTTGTCAGTTTATTTTTTTGTTTTGTTTTGCAGTGGATGCTTTTTGTTGTCATTATTTTTTTTTAACCCTGATTTCTTATTTGGTTCCTCTATATTCCTCCTGTAAGTGAAACCACCCGATATTTTTCTTTTTCCTTCTGATTAATTTCACCGAACAAAATCCCTTCTAGCTCTATCCATGTAGCAGCGAATGGCAATGTTCACTATAACAATTTCAAAACAAAAATTCACATGTAAAATGTACAGCCTTTCCTCCTACCAACCTTCTCTAAGGTAGCTAGTGTAGTATGTATCTTAAAATACCAAAATAAAATAAGTAAATGTGTCTATACACTATATTTTTTTAACATAAAAAAAGAAATATTATGCATACTGTCCGGCAACTTTTTCTCTAATTTAGCTTATACTATGAAGACTATGAGATCTGATAATCTCCATGAGGCTTTATTACCTGATATCTTTAATTGTGGCCCTCTTCATGGGATCCACCTGCAGCATATGTTTCAAAAGGCTAATCACAGAAGGATTTAAATACTGAGGGGTATAAAAGATCCCATCACATATCTTCTTAAAAAGAGTTGGCACATGATCATCATCAAATGGGAGAGTTCCACATAATAAAGCATACAGAATAACCCCACTGCTCCATATGTCTACCTCTGGGCCTGCATACAGTCTGTAAGAGGAAATACCCATTAGATTAAATAATGATTAGTAACTTAAGAGTCAATCAATCAAGACTTTACACACAGATATTTCATAAAGAATTATTAATCAAATTATTGTTTCTGTAAGGCACTACTACCTACTACATGTAAAGATTCCACCAGTATTTAAAACCAAATGTCAAGAATTTTATTAAGTTATAGATTGTAGCTAAAATTCTTTTTAACTAACTACCTTTCTATTGCCTTCATGAGGTCCAACTAATAAGGCCAAACCTTGAACAAATGTACCATTATTGAATTTAAAACTCTTATTTCGTTACTATGAGAAATTAATGAACTTTCACCAAATTAGAATGTTCTTTAGTGATGAACTCCAAACCTACTCTTCCAGTAGCCCCAAATCTCCTGCCAAGGCAGTGGATGAGGCTATGTAGTAAAGTCAAGCTGATTCAGAGAAGACTTTAAACCGCTATTTACAACACACTACCGCCAACAGATTTAATTAGCTGCAAACAGTAAGATGACCTATACAAAGTCTGACTTTGGAGAAAGGATTTCTTTAAATTGGGCAAATAAACTACTGAATTGTTCAATAGATAATAATTTGAAAAGTCTCTAGTCACTCAGGCCAGGCAGAAACAGAATTTCTCTGGGCAGACTAGGCAAGCAGTTTATGAAAACAAAAACAAAATACCACATTCTACATCTCTGTATTAGGAATCGAGACACGAAACACTCAAATACAAAAGTGATTTAAATAGTTATTAAGATTTAATTATTAAAAAAAGGTAGAACAACTTAAGTTTCTGTTTTCAATTTCAGTGATATAGTGAAGAAAAAGTGTTGTTTGGGGGATTCCCTGGTGGCACAGAAGTAGAGTCTCAGTGCTCTCACCACTGCTGCCTGGGTTCAATCCCTAGCCAGAGCGCTGGTCCACATACGGCGCAGCAGACCTGGCCTGTCTCACTGGCTGCTCGCCTTAGCGTGTATTTCAGTAAACTGGCCTGCTCCGCTCCACACTCAAGTCTCTGGTGAATCCTCTCATTCTCCGCACCTCTAGTCCACACCCTAGTTCTTCTATATATAAAGAAAATAAATCTAAAGAAAAAGTGCTCTTAAAAACATTAAATTTTTCTGTCATATAAACTATTTGAAAGCTGCACTGTACAAAGATGGACATATTCTCAACGTTGGCAACTACTGAAAGTAAAGTGATTAAAATTCTTACACTATTGTCTTCTCTAAAAGATTTAAAAATTAAAAGAATGAAATTCAAACAATGAAATCTGAATAGTTTATCAATACTCCCATATAATTCTCCGAAAACACTTTATCTAAAAACATTTCAGGCCACCCTGGTGGCACAACGTGTTAAATGGTGCAATGTGTTAAGTGCATCACTATGAAGCTATCTAGAGCCACTGCAGCATGAGTTCGATAGCCAGCCAGGGAGATTCCCACATGGCACAGCAGACCTCTCCTGCCTCGCCCACTGCTCCCCTCAGCAGCGTACTTCAGTCGATCTGCCTGTTCTGCTTCCCACTCTATCTCTGGTAAATCCTCTCACCAACCCACACCTCTGTTCTACACTAGCCCAGTTTGTATGCATAAATAAATAAATCTTAAAAATAAAAAACACTTTATCTGAAACCTAGCTATTTGAAAAATTAAAGCTATACATTACATTTTAATTCTTCATCTGAATAAATAATAAACCATTTCTAACTACTAGGTATTTCTGTATTTTTCAAGTTTATTAACATCTAGCCTACCTTTATTTATTTGTTTGTTTTATTCAGAAGGGCAGGTTTATTAGGAAAAAGATAAAAGAAGGAGGAAAAAGATAAAAGAAGATAGACACAGGCAGGAGAGAGCTGCAGTTGAAAGGGACAGGTTTGCCGAAAGAGATGCCTGCCCTGGCACAGGTGGGCAGTCCTGGAGCAGAGCTGACGTCTTACCTACCTTTAAAGCTCATTCATTTTAAACCTTCAATTTCTTCCAACAGGGGAAGAAAATGAAAGTATTCTCATATGCAAACCAACATTTTCCTCTATAAAGGAAATATCCTTACTCACTTAAGTCTTATTCTTAAATCAACACTTTTTGGATAAAAGAAAAAGCCTTAAATGTCTTCCCTTTCACTAGAAATAAATAAAGAACAAAATCTAAGACAAAAAGACAATTACACATGTTTTGTGGAAAGGAGGGATATCAAATACTACCTTCCTGAAATTACTTCTGGTGCAGCATAGTTGGGTGAACCACAACTTGTTCTTAAAAATTCACCATCTGACATCATGTTTGAAAGACCTGAAAATGCACAAAGTCAACTACTCAAGATTTCCCACAGACAAAAACAAAAACAAAATTCCATTAAACAATAAAACTAGGTTTGCATTAAAGTGATAAATCATTTTGTTCCTTGCTTCAACAAAATTCTGTAGTCTACTGTTTCCAGGTAATTTTACCATCATACCCTAAAATTTGCAATTTTTTTCAACAAATAAATTAGTGCATTTGAGTTTAATGACTATATATTGAAATTGTTATTTTATTTACTAGACTAAATTTAGTATGTTTAAGTTTCATTAATACAGAAATTACTAGGGAAAAAATGATGAACTGGAACAGATGAACAGAAAAATTAAAATTCAAACTTTCTATAACCCTACTCTGATTCATAGAAAAGAAAAAAAATCAATAATGTGACTATCCAAGTAAACCCCCTTGGTGCTATCCCAAAAGAAACCTCTGCCTCCTCAAAAATGCACTGAATAAAAATGGTCATTACAACTGAGGAATAACAACCAAAGAATAAATCAAATAACTGAATCACTTAAAAAAAAAAAAAAGCTCAGGGCTGAGTTGGCTAGAAATTTAATATATATCTATACATATATAGATACATATAAAGAGAGATATAGATATAGATATATATTCAAAACTGAAAACATAATTTGTAAGAAACTCCTCTGAAGCTCTAAGCAAAAGAGAATTGCAAAGATTCATTTTTCTCTTAGAACTAATAATGTCAATGACATTTTTATATGGGACATAATGGAAAATAGGGAAATTTAAAAAAAATTTTCATTTTAAGTTCCTCAAGCTGAAATTAGTTTTTCTATCATTAAAAAAAATTTATTTTTAAAAATAATTTTTGTTCACAGTTTAGCTTCTAATTTTCAAAGTTTGACTAACTCCATCCCACTCTCTCTCCTTGCCTAGTACTTATCAAAACACAACAGAAAAAAGTTGCTAACTTCTCCTGCACAAGTAACAGTGTCTTTTCAAATGACATTTCTAATACTGCCAATTTAAACTGTGTACTGTCATAAAACTGAATTTTAAGGACATAAAGCTAAGAAAAGAGAATTCCTAATCATTTTTCCTTTCTCTAGTCTCATAAACGGTGAGAATATATGTAGTCTATCACATAAAAGTAGAAGTTACCTGAAGAATGCCACTGATGCTAAACATAATAAACATATGAAACTATAAAAATCTTACCAAAATCAGCTATCTTTGCATTCATGTGTGCATCAAGCAGGACATTTTCAGGTTTCAAATCTCTGTGGACCACCATATGTCTATGACAATAGTCCACACCAGAAAGGATCTGTTGGAACAGACGCCGACTTTCTTTTTCATCCAGCTGAAGAAAAACAGAGAGACATCTCAATTCTTTCAAAATGAATTTTTCCACCTATAATTCTCCAACCTATAAAACTTTCAAAATACATGAAAACTTCTGAATAAAATCCCATTCATGAGATACTTTTGAAGTAGGAAGGAGACAGATGCAGCAAAAAAACCCAGAAATGCTAATAAGCGCACCTTAGAACCCAAATTAGTTGTCAATTTTTAATATTATCACTATCATGACTACATTATAACTGCCTCCTGCTCATGAGCTACTTCAATTTCAATTTCTACCTGAAACAAGGTATGTTTTCTCCTGTATGTTGGAAATGTTTATTCATTTCTCATTCCTTTAACAGATGTCCATTATGCACCTTCAATGTGCCATGTACTGTTTTAAATAACCATGTATAGCAATAAATAAAAAACAAAGGCCCTAATCTAGGTGATGCAAACATATACTAAACGAAACATCAAGAGTTACAATACTGAAGAAGAACAAAGCAGGATAAGGGCACACACAATTAGGTTGTAGGGATACTATATTAGCCTACAGGCAGAAATAACATTTTAAGCAATTTTATTGAATTAGCATGTAATCATGTTACTATTCATCCTGAAATAAAAGATTTTTTAACAAAAATCCTTTATTTGTTTTACAAAACATAGAAGCATTTATCCTTAGTCTTCTTACTGAAAAAAAAATTACATCTTATACTGTAACTACATTTAAATTTTTTAAACTTCTCTTTCCATTTATCTGATTTTTTATTTTATTATGCTTTCTCCATAAGTGATAGCCATAACTTGGACATGCCTGCTCCCAAGAAGTCATATTTAATTAAAAACAAACAAACAAAAAAGATTAATCAATCCTCTAGGCAAAGGTCTCTAATATGCAATTACTAACACAATTCACAAATTAACATTTTAAAACCAGGTTATCTACACCTTAATGTCATGAATAATCCTGGGAGGAAAGATGAACAGGTAATTTCTTTTAAACGCAAAGTTAAGACTACCTAAGTACTACGAGATGCCCTTACTATAGAGAAAATACTAATACATTAGCAAATTAACATCTTTATTTCTAGAAGAAACATGGTTCAGTTTTTAATACAACTTTATATTAATATAATAAAGAGAAAGGAATACATGTTCTAAATGTGGAAGAGAAGAAAAGTGACTAAACAAAATATAAGAGATATTTAGCTAGATGGGCTACAAAAATGATATTTATAGCAAAGTAACAGGAAACACAGCACACTGGGCTGAGAAGACTACAAAGGAAGATTAGAAAACTCAGTGTGTATTTCCTGTTAAACAGGAACAGGGACAGAGTGAACCTTCAGTATCCCTCCTAAAATTACATTAGCATATAAAGATGAAAAGAGCAAGAGAAAATACGACAATAATCAAGAGTCGTCACCAAGGTAGAGAATGGATGAAGAGTAATAAAGACTTAGCTGACCAGGACTGAAATCTAAGTCGATGGGGTAGAAACCAATGGTCAACTAGCCTGCACACAGAACCCTGTTAGCAACTGGAAGCATTGGGAATCCCTGAAGTTTAAAGTGAGAAATAGGCTGAAGATGGGACAACAGATTGAAATAAACTTCAAACTGACCACTTCTGGAGACTATGATCTGTGATTTACACTTTAGTAAGGCTAAACCAGCTCTGTTCTCAAGAACAAAACAGGAATGAGGTATCAGAAAGAAAACATGAAGATTAGATAAAGAAAACATACTAACTAGTGAAGACTTGTAGTTCTCTTCCCATTTTGGCTCCCAGAGTGCTGACAGCTAAACTAATACCCTCGAGGAAATAAGAAGGTTTCTTCTAAAGCTACTGTTTGATCCAGGGGAAAAAAATTTAATTATTGACATTTGATAAACCCTAGTAAAACATACAACCTATGGGAAGACCCACCAATCAGGAAGTTCTACCCATAAGAGCTTGGCATTTGGTACCTCACACTCACTATGGGTCAAGAATCATCAGATATCAGAGAAAAGGCCATGTACAAAAGACAAAAACCAGTAAAATAAATAGAGAAGAAAAAAAATCCAGAGAGAAGTGTAGAAAGTATAGAAATAATGCAGGGAAAAGGAGAGAATTTTTTTAATTGTCATCTTTAGACAAATAAGATTATTAGATCTGTAGAGCAAAAAATTAGCTATTTAAAGAAAAGAAAATTTCATAAAACAAGAAAGGAATCCTTGAAATAAAAAAAATTGACAGTTGGAATTTTAATATCCAATGGATAAAAATTGAAAAATCCCATAATGTAAGCAAAGTGACCACGAAATGCAAAAGATAAGAAAACAAGACACCAATTCAACTATGCCTGCTTCCACTTTTCCAGACAGCAGAACATATGGCGGGGGTGGGGGGGGGGGAAGGTAGGAGGGACAAAGGAGGTTTGTACAGTGAGAAGAGAAATACCTGTAATTAAAATGAAGATAGTTAAGAAATAATAAAATCAAAACTAACTGGGTTAATGAGCTTGGTTTTGATGAAGTAAACAGACATGCTGTAAGAATAAATAAATGAATGATATAAAGATCATCAGATTGAGAGGGGAAAAATAAATCTGATTTCTAAGGGCTAGATATGGCTCTTCCAGAAAGAGGTTTTTGCATACCTAAATGTGAGGAATATATGGGCAGGGGTTATGTCCAGTTTTTGTGTCTGCTGTTTAAGGAACTGTTAAAAATGTCTTCTAAAGTTCCCTTCAACTCTAAGTTCTTTAACGCTAATTCCTACCTCCTCATGGAGGCTGTTCTTACTACTCCAGGTACATCAGATTTCTGAAACCAAAAAATGAATGCAATTTAAATGCTAGGATTTACTAGCAAGGCCTAGCTCTTTAAATATTTAATATTTTGTAAAGATTATATACTTTGATACATATTAAAAGTATTTGTATGCTCATGACTAAAGGATCATGAGTTCTGGGTCTCAATCTATTCAATCCGTCATTAATAAAACTTGTGACCTTGAACAAATATAAAAATTGTGAGTCTCAGTTTCCACATTTGTGTAAGTAGACTAAGGAGATCATCTTTAAGGTCCTAGCTCTAAGCAGTCTATGAGTCTAGACAAATATACTAAGGAAACTGGTTATTTAAATATACCTCTTAACAAAATTTCTTTTGATATTTTGATGCTAGTAAGGGATAGGGGAGTTACAAAATGTACACAGGATTAAATCAGAACTGCTTACCCTTCCATTTTTACAGATATAATCAAATAGCTCTCCTCCTGAGACATATTCCATCACCATGAAAATATCAGATGGTGTACTGATGACCTGGTACCTGGTGAGAGAAAACATTATCTACCAGTATGAAAACATGTATATTCATTCAATAAATATTTGCTTAGCACCTATAATATACCAGGCACTGTGCTAGATGCTGGGAAAGCTAAAGGGAAGAAAACAAATTCTCTGCCCTCGTGAAGTTCATGTTCCAGAAGCCAGAAACAGATACTAAATAAATAAGCAACTTAGGTGGTGGAAAATGCTATGAAGAAAAATAAAGCAAACTAAGGGGAATTTTTTTACAGGATGTTTGAGGAAGGCCTCTCTGATAAAGCAATATCTGAGCAGAGCCTAAAGGAAGTAAGGAAGCAAACTATGCCATTCTCTCGAAAGAAAGTGAACCAGGCAGAGGGACCAGCTGTACAAAGGCCCTCAGGGGGAAGACTGCCTGGCATGTTGGAACAGTGGCAAGAAGCTAGACCAGAGTGAGCTGGAAGAGAGAAACAGGATATGGAGTTGGAGAACAGAGGACACAGAACCTTACAAGTCATGATGAGGCTTTAATTTTTACTCTACGGGAGAGAGAAGCTTTGAAAATTTAAGCAGGGTAGCCATGTGATTTGGTCTGTTAAAAAGAAAATTTTAATTCATGGCAGCAATGTGAAGAACTGACTGTGGATGGTAAAGGTGCAAGCGGGAGGCCTCTGCAGCAGTCCACGAGAGAGATGATGGTGCCTCACACTAGGCTGATAGCAATGAAGGAACTGAGTGTGTCAGACCCTACATACATCTTAAAGCAAAAGATGGAATGGATGGTAGCAAGAGAGAGAGATAGGGAAGTTAAGGATGGTTCCTAAGTTTCTTCCCTGAGAAACTGGACATTAACTGAGATGATGAAAACTGGGGGAAAAGTAGGTCTGGGAAGTTGACAACCAAATAGACATCCAAATAGCATATCCAAGTAGGCAGTGGGCGCATGAGTCGGAAATTCAGGGAAGAGGTTTCAAAGCAGTAGATGTATATTTAGGGATTATGAGCATATAGACGGTATTTAAAGCCATGGCACCTTCACAAAGGAGAAGAGGTAAGGAAAAAAATAAATTTTGAGTAGTCAGTTCAGTACAAAAACCTAAGCAGTTTTAATTTCTAGCCTGCAAAATAAGATGAGCAGTAAATAAGCTATCCATGCATCCTACAATTGGCAACACAAAACAAGGGTAATATTACTACCCTTTTGAAATCGCAAATTTCTGAAATTCTATTATTTGCTATTTGTTTAATCAGATGTGTAAGCAGTATGGGCGGAGGGTGGGGAAGCTTTCTGCTGCACTACCTTTAATGAGGCTAACTGATATAATCTGGAAATTTGGAGATAGTTTTTATTAGCAAATCGTGGCTCCTACAACAACAGTGGCAGTGAACATTATCACAAGGGCATGAATCCAAAAGACAAGAAAGAGAAAGATAACAGCCATAAGCACAAAGGTAAAACACAAATATGAGCTCATGTAACAGTGAATAGAGTTAAATAAATACATGCACAAAAGAAACGCAAAATCCCTCTAGAAACAGTCAGAAGAAATGTCAGTCATTCTTATCACTTGTCATGTTAGACAGGTCAACAGAAATAACGACAAAAATCAATGGCTATATTTAATATAATCAGAGCTTACAGTTTAATTATATGAGGATGTCTGAAAAGCTTGAGGTTCTGAATTTCTCTGCGGATTTTTCCTACGACATCCAGGCTCCGAATCTTCTGTCGATTGAGTATCTTCACAGCAACTTTATGCCCAGTCAATTCATGTTTGCCAACTGTAGGAGAAATAATTTAATGAATCAGTGCCAGGCTTGATTAATAAAATATTTAGGTATTTATAGTACCAATAACATAAGGTACTCTAAGAGTAGGACTCTTAAGCATTCTGGGAAATTACTCCAGCAAATTCAAGTTTCTTTCAATTCTGCCTGATTTATCTCTGAATGTTTACATGTTTAAGAGTGATTAATTGGGAGAATATATAAGAAACTGGTAACAGTGGTTTCTTCCTGAAAGACTAAAAGAAGCAGAAAGAAAAAGGATTTCCTTTTTGTTAAATACTTTTTTGTACTTTTAAATTCTCTATATTTTTCATTTTTCACGCTATCATAAATACGAACTGAACGTCTTCTCTTGGTGTAAAGTTCTATGGATTTTACACATATAAAAACTGGCATAATTACCATTATAATCAAATATAAAACCGTTCCATCACCAAAAAAAGCTCCCTTATGTTACAAACAACACATTTGCCCCATCCATTCTGCCTTGAACCCCTTGGATCTTTTAAGTTTTGCTTCATGAGGATAAGTACTTCCCATTTTTGAAAATAAGAAAAAAATTTTCAGCAATTATCTTTCGGCTCTGAATACACAATGGTGTTAGTAGAAATATTTCAAGACATTTTTATGTTTTAACATAAAATGTCAAAACATTTATGTGACAAATGATAAAACACTTAAATTTTAAAAACATTTGAAACATTTATAGGGCAAAGTTTCCAAAAATTTAGCTTTTATTGACCCTTTCTCAAAAGCCTACTGGACATTATAAATTCCATCAAAATCAGGAAGGAAACCAAGAAAGATGCTATTAGTAAAGAAGGGATCCAATATAGGAGAAAAACTGAAAGAATCCTCAATATGGTAAAGAAGCAAAGAGCTAAGTAGCAGATGCATAGGTGTACTTCTGCCTGGTCTTCTAGAATAGGGGGTCCAAGATGATTATTTCCAGGGGGCAGGAAAAAAATCATACAGGTTTGAAAGTATGGAAAATTGCATTGAGGGAGATTTTACAAAGGCATTTGAAAACATGGGAACTTAACTTTAGGCTCAAAGAAAACTAAGCAAATTAAACAATTTACTAACCAGGCAAGTTTAAAGTTTTATAAGATAATATAGCCATAATATTGGCTTAGCAAATCATTTTTATGTAATCACAATTATGAAAACATGAATTTTTTTTGGAAGAATGATATAAGTACATTGGTAGAATGAGGGTACAGAGGAAAAGGTTTAAGTTAAGAGCCAAAATGCTCACCTACCACAAAAAGAAGTCAACATGGTTTGTCAATAAGAATGAACAAATAGCTTATATGCATGCATATAACAGTTTGAAATGTGAAAGTTAAGGGAAAAAAGCAGAGCTAATACAAGAAAACCACTAAGTAGGCAGAGAAAATTGTTTTATACACTATAGATTTTTTAAAGTACACATGTATGGATTACCAAAAGAAAAATTTTTTACTTTTAAATGATGCAGGATTTTAACTTTTTAGGAGGAAAATGTTCTCTTCTAAATAAGAAAACAGTTTATAAGACTAAATATTAAAGAGCTTTCCCTGTCAATCTTTATAATTACCAGCTAGAAATCAAGGATAATAATAACAAGAATCCCTTCTTACTTATATTGACGGTGAGCTGAACTATGTCTCCCCCAAAACTTACATGCTGAAGCCATAACTCCTACGACCTGAGAATGAAGATAGGGGCTTAAGACAGTTCGGTTGAGCCCTAATAAAAGGTATCCCTATAGGGGCCTCCCCGGTGGCTCAGCGGTTGGGCGCTGCGCTGTGGAGCTGTTGGCCACGGGCGATGCCGGCTCAACGCCCAGCCGGGGAGAATCCCACATGGTGCAGCAGACCTCTCCTGCCTCGCCCGCTGCTCCCCTCAGCAGTGTATCTCTGATCTGCCTGTTCTGCTCCCCGCTCTGTCTCTGGTGAACCCTCTCGCCGCCCTGCGCCTCTGGCCTGTACCCCAGCTTGTATACATGAATAAATAAAAATTCTTTAAAAAAAAATAATAAATAAATAAATAAATAAATAAATAAAAGGTATCCCTATAAAAGGAAACCTGAACACACAGAAACACCAAGGGGTACACACAAGAAATGTGAGGACACAGGGAGAAGACACTCTCTTGCAAGCTGAGAGGCCGCAGAGGAAACCAAACCTTCCTGACACTTGATCTCAGATGTCTACCCTCTAGACTGAGAAATAAATTTCTGCAGTCTGTGCTATTTTTTTAGAGCAGCCCTAGCAGACTAATTAAAACAGTATTTTTTTTTTTTTTACTGTTTCCTAGTTGAAAACAATGTTGATATTTTAAACTTGTGTTTAAAAACAAGAATTTTTCTCATCATTCCAATCTCTGCTTGGGAGACTGGAATGAAATTAAATGTAGCACCCTTTAAAAAGCCCTGAGGAGGGCCTCCCTGGTGGCGCAGCGGTTGAGTGCTGCGCTAGAGCTGTCGGCAGCGAGATGTGAGTTCGGCAGCGAGATGTGAGTTCGATGCCTGGCCAGGGAGAGTCCCACATGGTGCAGCAGACCTCTCCTGCCTCGCCCGCTGCTCCCCTCAGCAGTGTATTTCTGATCTGCCTGTTCTGCTCCCCACTCTCTCTCTGGTGAACCTTCTCACCGCCCCACGCCTCTGTACTGTACCCCAGCTTGTATAAATAAATCTTTTTAAAAAAATGAAAAAATAAAAATAAAAAGCCCTAAGGATTGAGAACCAATGCAGGTTTCTTAAGCAAACGAGCAAAGAGATAACTTTCTAAGAGAAAAAACACTCTTCACAATTGAACAATAAAAGGCACGTAATTTCAGAACCAAAGAGAACCCTCCAGATCACTGAGGCCAATGATTTTCAACAACTGGACGCTTTTTTCCCATCATACTAACTAAGGCAATGAGTGAAGGGCTCCTCTACCCCCTCATACACCCTGCAGTTTTGAGGAGGTGGAACAGGAGATGGAATTTCTCATTATTTTTGAGTTTTTATGTATTTGCTATTTTACTTAACATTTTAATTATTAATAATAAATTTAAGGCTAGGTTACACAGATATTTCAAAACTGGAGAAAAAAAGTCTTTGTTAAATAGGATTCAAAAAAAAATATTTTAAGTCAGAGTCCTGTCAATCCTTTTAAAGAATATTATTTACTCACATAAACTCACTTTCATTTGTCCAGAGCCTTCATCATACCCCTAACACAAATCTTCCCAACTACCATTTATATAGCTCAACTAATCTCAAAACCATCCATGACTAAGAAATTATAGGAGTGTCCAGAAGATGGCAGAGTAACAGTGTACTCAGAATATACTTCCATTAAGACCTCATCTTAAATTAGTGAGGAGAAAACAAACCAAAAAAACCCTGTCATCACAGTTTAAATGAATTTTGGAAATCAAGTACATTATAATTTCAGATAGGGCTTTCTCCAATCTCCAATACCAATCAGATGTATGTAAGAGCAGTCAACCTACTATTACCCCAATTCAGAAAGTATCTTCTTTCTGAAACCTAGTTTATAAATACATAAAGTAGGGCCACCCTGGTAGTGCAAGGGGTTAACTCTCAGCACTATCAAGCTATCACCAGCCACTCCAGCAAGAGTCAGATCCCCGGCCAGGGAGGCAGAGCAGACTTCTCCAGTCTCATCCACTGCTCCCCTCAGCAGTGTGTTTCAGTAGATCTATCTGTTCTGCTCTCCACTGTCTCTGGTGAATCCTCTCACCCCGCACCTCTGGTCTACACCCCAGTTCTTGTATGCATAAATAAATAAAAACAAGTCTTTTTAAAAAATACATGTATTTTAAAAAATACATAAAGTACGTACTAATGCCATTTGTCCCAATTATCCCCCAAATCTTCAAGCCCCAATTCAGTGGTAATCTTACTCCACTGGCTACAAAGATGAAAGAGCACTGGGAAATAACTACAATACTAAATAATACCAGATTTGGGAAGATTTTAAAACGGAATTCATTTGAAACTGAACTCCAATTCACAACAAATCAACCAGTCTCCTCTCATATCATACTCTGCTCAATTTCAACCTTGGTTAACTTTCAGAAATAATTAAGGCGTATGGAGAACTCTAATAAGGAACTGGAATAGGAGAGTCAAAGCATTCTCTCAAATGCTTTCATCTAGCATCGTATACTTTAAGCATTCAGGTAACAAAGTCAGAAAAAACAGTACTGACTGGAAGTGACCTGGGTCCCTGGGATCTTCCTGACCCAAAATAATAACCAAAATAAAGTAAGAAAAACCAAACCAAATATGACTACCAGAAGACAAAAGAATAAAACAAAGACATTAAAAATGCTTACTTGAGAAATATGTGAATGTTTTAAAAAAGTTATTAAACTATTTCAGAGTGGTAAGAGAGTAAAGAACTTATGCAATAAGAGAAAAACAAGACAAATTTTAAAACAAAGCAATTAAATACATTTACACAGGTTATAGCTCACAGATATGTGACAAACTTTTATAGGTTACCAAAAAATTAGCAACAGCAGAAAGGTGACAGACAAGGAATTAGGGAATCAAGTAAAATTCAACTCATGAGTAATACAGAGCAGAACATTATTCTACCTATGAATAACAACAGAAGTTCCCCTTAGTCAACTCAGATGCTGTAGCATGCCTTTAGTAGCATGCACACAGTAAGTGCTAAATAAATAACAGCTTAACTTCTAAGCATATAGCTCCCAACCTATAAACTTCAATCCTATCAATTGCTCCATCCTCCATCCAACCATTACCTCCAATCCTAAGATTTCTAGCTTCCAAAGTTCAGCCCATTTCTTGACTTTGGTTAATTTTCAACAGATTATTGCTAGACATATATACACATAGCTCTAATCCTTGCCAGTGATTTCGCTTACTACCTGAACACTGTACGCATACATGCATGCGCACAAAAGCCCATAGGGAAAAACAGGTTCATCTGACTTGCGTTTCAACTGGATTTTGGATTTTTCTTTTTCCTTTGCTTTATAAAAAGGTTTATTTTGCTTTGTAAAAATGTTTATTTTGTTTCTTGCTTAAGTTAGATTTTGTAAATGAATATTTTAAAAATATAGTTGATTCATAATACATAATCTAATTAAGGTATACAACTTACTCGTGGGTATCACTTGTACTGCCTCTTACTCTCACCAACTCTGAAAGATTAGTATCACTAGCCAACACTCTACAGGAAACTGAAGGAAGATGAAATAATTTGCCCAAGTTACACAACTAGTGACTAATAAAGCCAGAACTTGAACCCAGTCCTGTCTCAAAATTTTGTGCTTTTTCTAAAAATTGTAAGGGAAGTACAATGATTTCTTTAAAAAGGTAATCCTCAAAAGAACATCACAGTCTAATAACAAAAATTAAAATTTTAATAAGACATAATTAGAAGATGAACATATCAGAAGAATCCTTAATGTATAGCCTTGCAGTTCTGAAAAGAATACAACTGAATTTCCCCATACTAATAAGTATTTAAAAATTCATTCCTTCATTTAAGACACAGTTGAGGGGCTTCCCTGGTGGCACAAGGGGTTAAGTCTCAGCACTATGAAGCTATCAGCAGCCACTGCAGCATGAGTTTGCTCCCCACCAGGGAGATGACCCACATGGCACAGAGATCTCTCCTGTCTGCCCACTATTCCCCTCAGCAGTGTATTTCAGTGGATCTGCCTGTTCTGCTCCCCACTCTGTCTCTGGTGAATCCTCTCACCCCCCTAAACTTCTGGCCTACACCCCAGCTTGTATGCATAAATAAATATATCTTTTTTAAAAAAAGAAATAGTTGAATACCTGCACCTATGTTCCAAATACTGCTACTATAACATTTTTCCTACATCAAAAAATGAATCTAGCCTATGGAAAACCTACCTTATTGATTTCAACAGAAGATACCAAAAAGACACTTCATTCATTCTTTCTTTCCTTTTTTTAAAAAAGATTTATTTATTTATGCATACAAGCTGGGGTACAGGCCAGAGGCATGGGGCAGCAAGAGGGTTCGCCAGAGACAGAGTGGGGAGCAGAACAGGCAGATCAAGGGAAATACACTGCTGAGGGGAGCAGTGGGCCAGGCAGGAGAGGTCTGATGCACCGTGTGGGGATGTCCCCAGCCGGGCTTCGAACTCACCTCACCACCGCTCCACAGTGCAGCGCCCAACCACTGCACCACCAGGGAGGCCCTATTCATTCTTTCAAACCAAACTGAAAGTTACTAAAAAGTCAAAGTATTATAAGGGAGAAACAGGAGCATAAAACTAAAATCACATAAAATGGAACAGCAAGTGTAATAGGCTAAATAGTTTCCTCCCCTGAATTCATGTACACCAGGAATTTTAGAATGTGATCTTATTTGGAAATGAGGTCTTTGTAGATGTAAACAGCTAAAGTTGTCAGGTGAAATTATCCTAGATTTAGAGTGCACCCCTAAGAAAAGAACACTAACATACACATAGAGGCAGCAGCAGCAAATACTGAAGTACAGCAACCACAAGTCAAGGAATGCTAGGAGCCTTCAAAGCTAGAAGAGCCAAGGAAAAGACTACATGATGATGAGAACCAAGCAATGTTCAACTTGTATAAGCACCAATTAATGCCACACGCTCACACAGAGACATCTGCAGCAGCTCTGGGCAGATGGGCCTTCTTGCTCCTGGGCTACTGCGTTCCAGCTCCCATAGTTTTCTACTTTTTGAAGTTATGTCTCCTCCTTCAGAGCCCACTAGGAGTCAGCTCTTAACAGCCCCCTCTCCGGTGTTCTAATTTGGAGATTCTGATTTTCCATGGAGTAGAAAATAATAAAACTAAAATTATCAGAATAGATTTTCCAAAATATGCTCTATAAGACACTAGGACTGGACGCTTTCCACAGTAAAAGATTTCACAATTAAATCTGAGAAAGGATTATGTCTCCCTTTTGGAAATTCACTATGCATATCAACACAGTAAAGCCTCTGAAAAGCCCCACAATAAAGAAACCTGTTAAATTTTGCTCCACCTGGTACTTTCCAGTGTTAAACACAAGTTTTTCCCGCCAAGGTTTTCAAATGTCTTAGCACCAATGGCGCTAAAATATGTTCCCTTTCAGAATTGGCAGTATACTCCCTCTAACTTAACTCTTTCTTTCATCCTTTCTTCCCAGCAAAATTTTGCTAATTTAAGGCCATCATACGATAATTTGTTATGTTTTCCTGACTTACAGGAAGAGAAATATTGCCTTGAACCGAGTTATCAATATATTGCAATGATAGAATTTCAACGACTTAGTAACTTTGAAAGTATGTCTTATAACTTAGGAGACACATGTTGTCATACTTAAGCCTCACAATAAACCTATGATATAGCAATTATGGGACTCTTAGAGACTGTGTAATTAGTGGGAGTAAAACTATTAATCAAGTTGGGGCAGATCTTCTAAATAACCTATTCATTCAAAACCACTAATGGGAGGGAAAATGGGAGGGAAAAGAAGCTTGGTAAAATATCAAACCCTGGATTACCATCTCGAAACTGAACTAAATATGCTCTACTGACTAAACTCGGTTGCAATCAATGTAGTAAAATGTGCATTACTAAAAGATTCCCCCCCCTTTCCAAAACACAAAACAAAGACTACCACTGTTTTACAGAGTTGCTCAGGTGTTGCTTTTGAACAAACGGAAGTCTTTCAAGTCACCCATGAGCAGGTTCCATTCACAACGTCTCCCTCATAAGAAAGGCAGTTCAGTCCACTAAATATTAATTAACAACCTGTTACTGTAACTAAAGGGAACTCTAACTGTAGAATGTTGTCACAAATGTTCTATCAGAAATGTAATCCTGAAGTGAAATAAAACCATAATATCAAAGAGATGATTTTAATAAAAAAGATGCCACAAAGATAGAAATAGCTACTGAAAATACTGAAGGTACTCTAATCACTTAGCCATTTCATTCCCACTGTAAAATCTAAAGAATAGGGCCTCCCTGGTGGCGCAACGGGTTAAGCGCAGCACTATGAAGCTATCCAGAGCCACTGCAGTAAGAGTTCAATACCCGGCCAGGGAGATTCCCACATGGCACATCAGGCCTCTCCTGCCTCGCCCGCTGCTCCCCTCAGCAGTGTATTTCCCTCGATCTGCCTGTTCTGCTCCCCACTCTGTCTCTGGGGAATCCTCTCACCATCCCAGACCTCTGGCCTACACCCCAGCTTATATGCATAAATAAATCCTTAAAAAAATAAAATAAAATCTAAAGAATAAAAACCTCACTGCTAAATGATTAGGTGAATAATTCTGGAGCTTTAAAAGCTGCAAGCGGAAATCGGGGAAAAGCTACCTTTCTTTAACAGAACAGTCAGGCATCCCAAAGGACATGCCACATATCCGTGCCTCGCCCACCACCACCAGCTTAAGAATTAAAACATTACAGATGCAACTGAAGCCTGGCATGACTCCTCCCAGTTTCCTTTCTAGCCCCTTTCTGCCCAGAGGTAACTAACTACTATCCTGACCGTGTAGTAATGTTTCTCATGTTTATTTTGATACCTTTGGTATGTTCTTTTGACTACTTGATACCAACACTAACGATACCGTTCAAAAGGACAGACAATGACATGCCCCCTACCTAGTTTCCCTCTCCCGGCTAATGTAACAGCTTCAGTGTATGCTTAAGCACCACTCTCCCCAAGTGCACGCAGTTACACTTAGATACGTATTTGCCCTGTTTTTTGTACATGAATGGTGGCATACTCCTCTACACATTTTTCTACTACCCCCTTATTTTTCCTCTTACATTTATCTTGGGAATTGCTCCCTAAATTACATAAAGTCTCTTGCTTTTTTTTTCCTTAACGTTTACAAGGCATATCCCTGTATGAATGACTGCAAGTTTTGTTCTATTAAAAGGTGCACTGCCAACAAAATCTTTACAAAAAACAGTAATGAATAGCTAACTCATTATTTCATACTTACGGATACATTTCTAGAGATTGAATTGCTGGGTTAATTTTAATAAATACTGCCAGACTCTAGAGGTGGTTCCAATACATACCACTAGCACTATGCATGAGCAGTTTTGCGTGTCCCTAAGTTTATATAAATAACATCAGACTGTACATACTCTTCTAACAACTTGCTTTTGTGGCCTAATCTTATAGCCTTGAGATTCACTGATGCTGATATTTACTTTCATATGTAGATCTATAGATGTAGATGTTTTACCTAAAGATATGCTAAAATAATTTCTGTGATTATTAAACATTACTATGCATTTAAGATAGTGTTAGGTACCTCTGCGAAGGGGGCAGAAAGGGATCTGGGAGGAGTCATGTTAGGCTTCAGTCAACACAGAAGAAAAGGTCACCTATTTACCTGAATTGCAGTTTCATGTAGGAATATCAACTTAATAAACATGTGGGATTTTTTGTTTACTTTTTGAAGATTTTTAATTAATTGTGCATACAAGAACTGGGGTGTAAGCCAGAGGTGTGAGAGGGGCGGTGAGAGGATTCCTCAGAGACAGTGGGGAGCAGAACAGGCGAATCGACTGAAGTACACTGCTGAGGGGAACAGCAGGCTGCTGCGCCATGTAGGTCAGCTCCCTGGCTGGGGATGGAACTCATGTTGCAATGGCTGGCAATAGCTTGAAAGTACTGAGATTTAACCCCTTGCACCACCAGGGAGGACCCCTATACAAACACGTTTTATATCAAACAACTCATTTGATGAAGACCACCTATCTCACTAATAAAACCATTTTCTCTGGGAAAACTGCCGTTTTATTTACTGCAACAGTAACATGATTCATTGTGCATCCATGTTTATAACATGGAGTGAAAACTACACTTTGACAACCAGAAGAAAAAAATACCCTAGAAATGATACAAGCTATTTCGAGCATAATCCCAAGCTATCCTGGTTTTCTGTTTAAGCTTTCCCCTCGATCCCATGAGGCCTGGTGTTCAATGGCTGCAAACAGCAGCCTCTTCGGCAGTGTACGTAGCCTGTTGCTTATATGGGTTGCTCTAAGGGACCTTGGAAACAGCCCTTTCTAGGGATTCTTCATGTTTGACCTCATGCTGTCCCTGATGTTAGACTCCAGATAGGTATGCGGGGTACCTCTGGGGAGCCCCAGTCCACACTGGCCAAGTCATCATGTCCATCTGTACAAAAGTGCAGAACAAGGAGCATGTCACTTGCGGCTTTACATAGGGCCAAGTTCAAGTTCAAGGGGTGGCCAGAAAATCCATATTTCCAAGAAGTGGAGCTTTACCAAGTTTAATGCAGATGAGTTTGAAAACACGGTAGCTGAAAATCAGATCATCCCAAAGGGCTGTGGGGTCATCCGGAAGGCCCCCTGGACAAATGGTGGGCCCTGCACTCGTGGGAGCAAAAGAACTGCCTCCTTCCTAGCCACACAGATAAAAACCACCTTCCTATCCAAAAAAAAACCCCTCAAAAAACAAACAAAAAAAACCCTTTCTCCTTAAAATGTAGCCATGGATATTCTACCAGAGGACACAAAATAGTCACTGTGAATTTAGAGTTCTCCCTCTCCTACTCCCCAAATTAAGTTTTTGTAGACATGAGAAACGTTTCTGCATATCAGTATCACTTGTTTTATTAGATACATTTTCAGTGTTAAATTGATCAACACATACAACTAAATTTTAAAATCTCTATCTAGGGCCTCCCTGGTGGCGCAACGGGTTAAAGCGCAGCACTATGAAGCTATCCAGAGCCACTGCAGCATGAGTTCGATCCCCGACCAGGTTGCTTCCCACATGGCGCAGCAGACCTCTCCTGCCTCGCCCGCTGCTCCCCTCAGCAGTGTACTTCAGTCGATCTACCTGTTCTGCTCGCCACTCAGTCTCTGATGAATCCTCTCCCCACACATCCTCTGGCCTATACCCCTGCTTGCATGCATAAATAAATAAATCTATAAAAAAAATAAAAATATAAAAGCTCTATCTATACCATGTCTCCATTGAAACATAAGGCCAATACTATTATTTATAAGAATTCTTACAACTAGGGCATGTTGCAAACATCATCCATGTTCCCTTTTCTCCAAACAGTTGACATCATTTCTGTATAAATAGGTAGCCTCTTCCCCACAGTACCCAAGCATGTGAAGAGATGATGGCCTCCATAACAACACATCCAAGGGTGGGTGCGACACATTCCCCCAAGCAACAATGCCATTCCCCTAACTAGTGCCTGCTTAGAACACAAGCCTCAGCAAATTGGCACATGGCATCCCCAATCAAAGGAAGTGCCTAACCTAATGAGACTTAGGAGAGGTACCTTGGGCTTTCCTGCTGGAAAGAACCACAGAAAGAGATGTTCTTGGCCAAGTTGAGTGGGATTCTCTATTGCTTGTGGCAAAAAGAATCCCAACTGTTAAAGTGTCAACATTAGAAATGTACTGTGTAATTGGGCCTCCCCGGTGGCGCAGCGGTTGAGCGCTGCGCTGTGGAGCTGTCGGCTGCGAGTGATGCCGGTTCGACGCCCAGCCGGGGAGAATCCCACATGGTGCGGCAGACCTCTCCTGCCTCGCCCGCTGCTCCCCTCAGCAGTGTATTTCTGATCTGCCTGTTCTGCTTCCCACTCTGTCTCTGGTGAACCCTCTCGCCTCCCCGCACCTCTGGCCTGTACCCCAGCTTGTATACATAAATAAAATTCTTAAAAAAAAAAAAAAAGTACTGTGTAAGGATTTTGAACAATATTAACTAATGCATTTATCAACAAATTTAACCATATCCATAAAACTTAAGGCCCTTGGCTAATATTGGCCTTTCAATATTTCAAATACATTTAGAGAGGCTGCTGACTTTGAGAGTCAGTATGTGATACTTTAAGAGGAGCATCTGTGGAGGAGTGAAGATTAAGGAACAGCAGTCACTGGAGAGATTAATGTCACAGTCACATCACAAATCAGATCTAGAAAATAACACAGTTCCTCTTGCTTTCCTATCTGCCGTGCCAAAGTCACTCGGTATGTAAGATGAGACATCACTGTTCTCAGATCTATATTAGGAGAATGATGAACACCCTAATCCAAGGAGAATTCAGGGAGGGGTGAGGGCATCAAGGCATCACAAAGGGGTTAGGAGGAACGTTGATGAGCATTTTTTCCAATACCTGTAAACTAAAGACAATTTGCAATAGCTAACAAGAGCTCAAAACAAGTAGCCCAAAATAAACACCTTCAAGGACACAGAAACATCTTCCTGGTCTCATACAGACCCACCCAAATGGCTGTTATTACCCCATTCTGGCATTTTCTTACATTGTTGGCCTTGCTGATTTACATAAGACAGTTTAGGCAATTGCTTCCCTGTGGACTACACAGCAATTTTCCAGTTATATGACTCAGAAAGGGCAAGAGAAGAAAGGGTTCTCCTCTTCCATCCCTAGATAAAATCATAAAGTGTTTATTTAGCTCTGGGAGAGCAAGGCTCAATTAGCAACTCACTGTATGGACTTTCACAAATTTATTTTCTTTCAACTAATACATTTGCCAAGAGCTTATTATATGCAAGTCATAATCTATTACTTATCCAAAGCCCATGCATGCATTATTTTTATCGGTTCCACACTTCCCCTCTCTACATCCATAATAACAAAGTCAAATATCTTAAAGAAAAAATATTCATGCCTCCAGAAGTGTGCAGCTAAACTTTCTGTGGCATAATTGGTGGCCTAGACAGCAAGTTGTTATTTCCAGGATACTGTGTTGAAACACAAGAGTAAGAAATTCCTTTATTTTCTTTTTGAAAAAGTTCAAATGATGAACACGGTCACTGTTTATTATTAACATATGAATACGAACTGAATTAATGAACTAATAAATCCTATGTGGCGATATCTGCACTACCAGTTTGGTACAGAGACTGCAAAAACTAAACCCATTCACAAACACTGAAGGGACGGAGGCTGCATTCAGAACAGAAAACATGCGTCGCAAATACTGGACCAGTTTATATTCAATAGCTGCTCCGAATAAAATTAGCACTCCTTTCCTACGAGATGGCGCTTTTTTTTTTTTAATTCTGTAATCTACCCCCAAAGCAACCTATTTTGGGGGAACATATTTCACACTCGAGAATCAGCCACCCAAACAGACGGAAATACGGACAATGCCGGGGGCTGCCAGGGAAGAGATGGGCTGGCGCCGAGCCGACAGCCCCGGCCCACAGGAGGCCGCCTCGCGGGATTCCCGGCCGAGACCCCGGCGCCCCCACCCCACCTAGGAGCGCGCCGCACCGCCCCCGACAGCGGGGTCTGCAAAAGTTCACACCTTCCCATCTCAGCTCCTCGCACCCGAGAGCCCCTCCGGCGGCAGCGGCGCGTCGCCATGACGACCGGCCCCTACCCCACCCCCACCCCCACCCGGCGGGGAGGGCCGCGCCGCAGTCCCGCGGCGGCCTCGGGCTGTGCTCCCGCCGGAGCCGAGACCGGGGCTGCCGCGCCCGGGAGACTAGGAACGCAAAGGGCGGGGGAGGATGAAGAGGTGCGAGAAGCGGAAGTCGCCCGGGGCCGGGCGGGGGCCGCGTCTGGCCCGGGGGCACTCACCCTTCACTTTGCCGAAGGTGCCGACCCCCAGCGTGTCCCCCAGGATGTAGTGGCCGATCTTCACCCGCCCGTCGTGTTTCTGCTTCTCGGCTGTCGCCATCTTCCTCCAGGAACTGAGTCTGCGCATGGCGCCGCGGGAGGGGGCGGAGGGGGCGGGCAGGGCAGCGCCGGGGGCGGGTGGGGAGGGGTGGGGACGCGGAGGGGAGCCGCGCCGCCGAGCCAGCGCCCAGCGCCGCCCGTCCGGTCCCCGCCACCCGCCGTCGGCGCAGACGCTCCCCCTGGCGGGGCGGGCGCGGCGGGCGGGGGTCGTGGGGCGGGGCCCGCGCACCCCCTTCCTAGCCCTGCATCCGATCGGCCGTGGTCGCCCGCCCACCTGCGCGTGGGAGGGGACCCCCGGGATCACTGAGAAGGCGTCAGTCCCTAGGCTCCTCGGGTCCCTGCGGGAGCCGCTGCCTGCCCGCTGTGGTCTCCCCCGATTATTGCTCCCGAGGCCGAGGGCCGCTGTCCTAGTCATTCCAAGCCGGGGAGGTGGGCGCTGAGGAAGCCCTCTAGGGTAAGGGAGACACTGCAGCGTGAAATTGATTGGGGACACAGGCCTGACACTGTTCCCTAACCAATTTTTCCCTGCTCACATGAACTCTAAAAGCCTTAAAGAATTGTCGCTTTCATCTTTGATGGATCTCCCCTCCGCCACCCCATCCACCACTCTTTTCTTACTTTGAGTCAGCAAATTGCTGTTGGGCATCTCCATAGCCCAAGTAGCGTCGTCCGTTTTTTCCTCGAGCTGAGCACGCTCCTGAAATGTCCTCCCCAGGGCAAGCTCAGTGGCCAAACGCCGGTAGGGGTATGTCTGAACGTATGTGTTTTAGGGGAGTGGGATGGTACCCAAACATTTTGATGTATTTGGAATTAGTGTTTTTGGATTATCAATAAAATACAGACTTTCATTAAAGTGAAAGCAAGGCTTACAATTGCCATCAACCAGCTCAGTCGACAAATATTGTATTTGGAGTATGATTTAGTCTGTTACCATACAAATGAAATCATGCCATTATCACAATGGGAGTAAAGTTTGATTATTTATAATAGAATTTTTAAATGAGTTTGTTACTCAATTATATTCCTCCAACATCAGTTGTCAACACAAACAAACAAACAAACAAACAACAACAACAGTATACAATTCCAGTTTTGCAGTGTCATAGTATTTGGGCCAGGGTCAGGACAGAGTTGGTTTCCTCATGAAAATAGTAAAGTGAGACGAAAATTTTTACTTTTTTCTTCCAATGAAAGTTACCTATCTTTCCTGGTTTTTATCTACTTTGTGTTTATGAAGTCAAAATAACTTGCTGCAGAGGAAGCAAAAGCCCCTTGAGTTTAGAGTGACATCAAATACGTCGAGGACAACCACAACCAGCTGTGGATAAATCATCAGTTTCTATTATAGTGTCACTATAATATGTGCACATATTTTGAAGTACCAAAAAGTTAAATCTTTGATTACAGTAGTATTTGAGGGGCTGGCACTTGTGGCTGCTGTAATTTTTGCTCTCTGGTTTCTTCACCTTTACCTGGTTGGCATGTGAGTTTCTGTAGCTCAGGGTTTTAATCTCCACAAATAGTTCTCTGAATCTCATAGGGGCAAAAATTTAACCTTGCCTCCCAGAACTAGCATGTTTTTTTAGATTTGCACATTGTCTAGAATTTACATTGGGGAGATTATGGTTTTTTTAAATCCTGAAAGAAAAAAAAATCACAAGCTCCCTCACCTCTGTGCAGTGCCAGTTTAGCCACTGAGGATAAGGTAACAAATTGAAGCTGAATTTTACAAGTCCATTTGCCAGTCTCTTCATGAAATCATGAAGACCCAATTAAATCAAAACTTTTTTAAAGCAGAAACACCAGATTATAATTCTATTCAATAAATATTCATTAAATACCACTCTTCACTCAAAAGCATGTTGAAGAATGAAAACCTAGAATCAAAGAGCAAAGAATTGAATAATCCTCTCATGGTTCCTATTTAAGCAGCTTTTATTGTTGGGGTTTTTTTTGTTTTTCTTATGTTGAGTTAAAAACAATCCAATTAAGAGTTTCTAAGAAAGTTAACTAATAAGTCTCTTTCCTTTTCTTAAAAAAAAAAAAATTATCATCAATGGAGCTAGGTGGAGAATTATTGGGACTGTAACCCGGCTGAGTTCAAAGTCCAGTAAATGTGGTGCCCCCTGGAGGGGTTTGTTGATGAAAATGAATAGCCCCAGGGAAAAGCCTAAGTTTGCAGTTTGCGGGGTGGAGAGTCTGATGAGATATAAAAGGGACTGAAGGAGAAGGGGAATTCAGTCACCATGATGTAAAAGGACTGGACATTGCTTTTAAGTAAGGTAAACGGCCATATGTTGACTTTAGTAATTCTTTGCTTTGTCCTGTTTGTTAAATAAATCCCATTGTTATTGGTCCCTAAGTCTGAGTAGTCTTGAAATTGTGCGTGGGTGCAGAACCAAGATAATGACCAGTAAGCAATTTGGGCACTGCCTTTAGCCAATTTTAAAGCCCCATTTGCCCGGTATCAGGACTTCTGGTGGTGGGCATGGTTTGAAAATATACATTTGCAGAAGTTTGAATCTGTTACCCCTAAAACAATGACATAAGCCAACTTTACCTCAGGAAACTAATTGGGGGAAAAATTATCCCATTTTCTTCTACTCTCTCTTCACTCTTCCATCCATCCATCCCCCAAGCCTTCACTCCCTTCTTTCTCCAAGTCTTGCTAACTGCCAGACACTGAGGATAACAAAAATGAAAGGCCATGGTAACTACCCTGGAGGAGTGTATAATCTAGGATGGCAGTTCTCTGTTTTTCTCTTACACATTAGCTCCCCACCCCAAGATAGATAATATTCAGAAGCTTCTATTTCAGGGTAGAAGCAAAGATAAAGTAGACTGTCGCTTATACCCAGTTTCTGGAAGCATCAGTTGCCACTTTGCCATTATCTCAGCAAAGTGCATTGGAGTACAAGCAGGCAGAAGTGGCACAGGAGAAGTAGCCTTGAATCCAGTATAATTTAAAAGTAAAGTGTTTGCATACTTCAGTTCCTCAGCTTGTATTAGTACAAATAAGTGATAACACTTCTCAGCACTGATGAAGACATACCTGGATGACGCAACACTGGTGAAGGACTTCAGATCTCATAGAGGAATTGTAGTTGTCAGCTGCTTCCTCTGGCCCCTGAGAGTCTCAGGCCATCAGTGTTAGTAAGCCCTACACTGTCAGGAAATCATTACACTTCCTCCGTATCTATCTCCAAATACTGTATGGTGGGGAGAAATGAAAATTCTGAGTACTACCTGCTATTTACAACACCTAACATTTTCTTGGCTGACTTGTAACATTGTTGCTAATAGTTAATGTTTCATTAAAATATATTTAAGACTCCAAGGACTCAAAAAACAACAGTGTACTGCCTCTGGCAGGTAAAGCAATATGAGAGATGCTATAATAAAAACATACATATGGTCCTAATAGGGCATTGTGAGAGAGGGTATAACTCTTATCTGCAGAGGTTAAGACTTGAACTTGAGTATATGTAGGGACTTTTATGCAAAGAAAAGTATGATGTAAGGAATGGGGGAATTTCGGAAAGATGGGGTGAGGAACTGAGGGAAGGAAGATTAAGACCTTTCAGAGAAGAACAGGTGGTTACAAAGGATGAGATCTAGATGTAGAGGAAGACTTGTTAGAAGTATAAACAGTTCAAAATCCTAAATTCTCTTATAGAGATTCTTGAGCCATGAAGATGTAGACACATTTTGGAAATACATTCTTTTTTTTTTTTTTTAAGATTTATTTTTTATTTATACATACAAGCAGGGGTACAGGCCAGAGGTGTGGGGCGGCGAGAGGGTTCACCAGAGAAGGAGCGGGGAGCAGAACAGGCAGATCAGAAATACACTGCTGAGGAGAGCAGCGGGCAAGGCAGGAGAGGTCTGCCCCACCATGTGGGATTCTCCCAGGCCGGGCGTCGAACTCGCGTCGCCGCTGCCGACAGCTCCACAGCGCAGCGCTTAACCGCTGAGCCACCGGGGAGGCCCGGAAATACATTCTTAATGAAAGAAATTGTTTACTGTGGGTGCCTTTGGGAAGGGAAATTCGGTGACTGACGTCTACAAGTCTGCAAGAGGCCGATTTTACCCTCAGTACTCTTCTGTAACGTTTAGTTTTGAAACATGCATATATTAGTTGAAAAAATTAACTGGTAGGAAAAGAGTTAACACTAACTTCAGTGTGGAGGACAGATGGTAGAACACACTCACAGTGAGGTAAAATACGAGACTTCCGGTCATCTAGTGAGGCATCATGTATGGAAAGCAAAAATTAAGACCCATTTAGAAATGGAATTAGTGAGGTGTTGTCTAACTTTGTGCTACCCAATGGGGTATCTACCAGCCACATGTAGCTATTGAACTTTGAAATGTGACTAGTTGAAATTAAAATTATGTGCTCAAAGGTTAAAATAAACACTTTTTAAGGTAATATAAAATTTCAATTTTTATAGGGTACACAATAAATAATATATTGGACATATTGTTCAGTTTACTTTTAAAAATGTGGTTACTAGAGAGCTTCCCTGGTGGCACAATGGGTTGAGTCCTGGCCTCTGAAGCTGTCTGCAGCCTATGTAGCACGAGTTCGATCCCGGTAGGGTAAATTCCCACATGGTGCGGCAGACCTCTCCTACCTCACCCGCTGCTCCCCTCAGCAGTATACTTTAGTCGATCCGCCTGTTCTGCTCCCTACTCTGGTGAACCCTCTCACCACCCCACATCTATGACCTACACCCCAGTTCTTGTATGCATAAATAAATATTTTTTTTAAAAGGTAGCTACTAGAAATTCAGGACAGTTTGTGGTTCGCATTGTATTCCTATTAGACAATGCACATTTTAATTAGCAATAACTGCACCTCGGATAAACCTCATTGGCTACAACACTGCCATTGTGCAAAGCTGATAATACACATTTTAGACATTCACATTGGCCAGCTAAGCAAATTTCACTGGATTGAATCTGACAAAGCTCTAAGCTCTATTAAAATGATTCTTGGGCCTCCCTGGTGGGGCAACGGTTAAGCGCTGCGCTGTGGAGCTGTTGGCGGTGGCGACGTGAGTTTCACGCCCAGCCAGGAAGATTCCTGCATGGCACAGAAGACCTCTCCTGCCTCTCCTGCTGCTCCCCTCAGCAGTGTATTTCGGTCCATCTGCCTGTTCTGCTCCCTACTCTGTCTCTGGTGAACCTTCTCGTCGCCCCACGCCTCTGGCTTGTACCCCACTTGTATGCATAAATAAATAAATCTTTAAAAAAAATGATTCTTGGTGAACTTCACAAAGAGGCATAAGATTTCTCCATGGCCAAGCTCCCATAGGGAGGAGGCTTCCCCAATACAATGTCTCAAGGGTGGATTCTCCTGTGCCAGGTTCCTTCAGGACAACTGACTAGAAGTACCCTTGAGGCAACTTCCCAGTCAAAGGCTGTTAGGTAAGACATTTGCCTTTGAATAACTTCCGGAGTCCCTCTGGTGGCTTTCCAGCAAGTCCCAGCAGCAAGCCACTTCAACATCCAGGACAATACTGCACCTCTGCAACATCCTATCTCGCCTCCAGGGATGGGGCAACTTCTTCCACATGTTCTGTTCAAGGGGTAATGGCTGCTCCCTATTTCTGGTCTTTCTGTATTCCATAGGAACACAACTATCAGGTGAAGGGGAGGAAGGAATGGCAAATTTATGGCTCAGGTGGAGAAAGCAATGTTAGGACAGAAATATTTCAGTCCCGGGCCTCCCTGGTGGCACAGCAATTAAGCACCGTGCTGTGGAGCTGTCAGCAGCGTGAGTTCAACGAGGGTCTGGGAGATTCTCACATGGTCTGCAAACCTCTCCTGCCTCACCCACTGCTCCCCTCAGCACTGCATTTCCGTTGATCTGCCTGTTCTGCTCCCCAATCTGTCTCTGGTGAACCCTCTTGCCACCCCACGCCTCTGGCCTATACCCCAGCTTGTATGCATAAATAAATCAATCTTAAAAAAAAATTTTTGGTCCCGGTGTCACAGGGGAGCAGCCCTCAGAGGAGAAGCTACTTCCCTCTGGAGGAGAGGCAGGAAGCAGAAAGCCTCAGAGAGAAGTACTCTCCAATTAGGGAGTGCTCTGGGGAGAGAGCCCTGAGAATCGTTCCTCTGAGGTAATGGAGAATGGCACAGTGCCTTATTAGAGCTATGAGAGATGAGAGGGTGTAATAGAAAACCTTTAAATTGGGAGAAAAGGTACAGAAATTAAAGTTATGTATTTTCTTTCTCTGTAGTCATAATATTCTGAAAGCAGTGAGTTATTGGAATGCATTCAATAAAGATTACAAGAACCAATGGTAGATAACCTTTGCAGTAAATTTGCTTTAAATAGAACCTTCACTCATCTATCACCTGGATGTGCAACCAGTGTTAATCATATAAAGACCAGAGATCTAAGACCTCATTCATACATAAAATTTTAATACTGGGTTCTCATTTAAAAGGTAAACAGCAAGCCATTTTCAAATCTTGATCTGAGCAATTCTGCCCTTTACTGATCACCTCTCCCCTAAAAGTCCCATGAGAGAATATATTAAGGAATAAAATCCTCAGCAGTTCTTTTTTCAGTTTTAAATTTTGAATAAATTTCCTATCAGAGAAAGAACTCTTACGGTGTGAGTAGATGAACTAAGGCAGATTCAAATATAGCTTTGTGGTTTTTTTCAATGTCTTCAGATCATTGCTAAAATCTGTATGTAAGCATAGATAAGCATTCAGTATCTGAAAAACTAGAAAACTAGTTCATGGTAATTCATGAAGGTCAGAAGTAACATACAAAAATATACCCACTTAAAAGAGTTGGTGGGCTTCCCTGACAGCACAGGGATTAGTCTCAGCTCTATCAACCACTGCGCATGAGTTACATGAGTTCCATCCCCAGCCAGGGAGTTGACCCACATGGTGCAGCAGACGTCTCCTGTCTTGCCCACCTCAGTAGTGTATTTCTGATCTACCTGTTCTGCTCCCCACACTGCCTCTGGTGAATCCGCACAACGCCCCCTCCCCCCCATCTCTGACCTATACCTCAGTTCCTATATGCATAAATAAAATCTTTTTTTAAAAGAGTTGGCATTGGCCTTCCTGGTGGCGCAACGGGTTAAGCACAGCACTATGAAGCTATCCAGAGCCACTGCAGGATGAGTTCAATACCCAGCCAGGGAGCTTCCTACATGGCACAGCGTCTTCTCCTGCCTCCCCCACTGCTCCCCACAGCAGTGTACTTTAGTCAATCTGCCTGCTCTGCTCCCCACTGTCTCTGGTGAATCCTCTCACCACCCCATACCTCTGGCCTACACTCCAGCTTGTATGCATAAATAACATCTTTAAAAAAAAAGAGTTGGCATGTCAGGGTTCAATTAAGAAACAGAATCTACTCGAGCATTTGAACAGGAAAAAACTTATGGGATCAGGATAATCCATTTGCTTCTCATTCAACCAACTGCCCTAACTTGAGGAAGCTTAACTATTGTTAATCTTACTTTCTGAAAAAAGCTTTTCCCCTAGAGGACTTTTATTTTCTTCACAAAACAGGAGTTCAAATCATTTAAAACGTCTTTGAGGGCAAAGTAAACACTTTTTAGATTTGTTAGATGTTTATTTGCAGAGCTATATAAATCAATACTCTCAGGACTCATCTCTGGGAAGGAACAGCGAAGTTAAGAGACACACATACCTAGGAAATAGATCCAAAACTCTGGTCACAACTCTTAGAATCCATTTGGATCAGGGATAGAGTCCAAGGGAGATAAATGAACTTTCTTTGGAAGTTTTAATTATTCAGTGCAACCTTTCTGGAAAATGGGGGTTAACTACCTTCTAGCTCTCAACCCAGTGAAAGGAATTTCAAAGGAACCAGTATGGAAATTTATTTCTTGTTTTTGGTGGGGGTGGGGTGAGAAGAGGGCTGCTGACAGATCACCCTGCATTTTAGAATCTGTGCAGGTCACAGATGTGGGCCTATCCAGAGAACGAGATGACTCAGGGCAGGAACTACTGGAAACAAGAGTTGATACAAGAGAAAAGTCCAGTTTAGTCATCTGTTGTATCCAGGGACTGAGCACCAACCCAGAAGAACCACCCCACCACTTCTCACTCCCCTTGACTGCTGCGATCTATAATTTACATTTTAATCTCAATAAGGAGTGAAATTTCAGCTCACAAGCCTGAGTAGATTTACAGGAGAAAGCTGAGATCAGAGGGATCATGCCCCTTTCTCCACTGTTGGCTCAGTCTAGAACCGAGCCCAGTTATCTGAGGTGTGACCATACATGGTCATTACTTCCAAATGAGACCTGTAAACTGCAACCCTTTAAACTGCAACCAGGTTTATTCAATTCTTCCTAGGCACTTCCTCCTGCTGTCCCACTGGTATCTTAACAAAACCCAACTTCCATTTCCACCATTCTGTATTTCCTCCATGAACACACCAACTACCTCCTGAACACAGAAAGAAATTTTGTTACCTAAAACTCCTCAATCTTTTGGTATTTGAGGGCTTGCTGCATCCGACAATGCTATAATTTTATGGTATCCTCAGTTTATGATAAAGGGAACTTGGAAGCTACTCCCTTTGATACAAGTTTCAGATAGTCTGCAACCTTTCTCTTAACCACCACACCACAATCCACCTTCTCATTTTCACATGGAGTATTTAAGAACCTGTTGCCTGGTTTTCCAGCTTCAAGACTTACAGTAGCCATACCATCTTCCACGTAACACTGCTAATAACTAATCATTGCTGTTTTGTGTTTGAAACTGTCAATAGCTCAACACCTTCAGGCTTAACAAGTCCAAACTCCTTAGCATGGTACTCAGTATCTTTCAAAATCTGATCACTGCTGTATTTTACTTTGCCAACCCCCTCCCATTTCTCCCAACCTGACAAAAATCAGTTATCTTAAACACAGACCTTTGTTTTTTCTATATCCAAAGGGCAGGTTTATTTTAAAAAGGGAGAAGAGGATCTATGCAGACATAGGCAGGCAGAAAGAGCTGACCCTAACAGGTTAAACATAGACCTTTCTTAATCCATCACTGCCCACCTCCACCACATACTCCTTTGTACCATCTGCTTTCTCTGAGCCAACACTTAGCACTTCCACAAGTTTCCAGTGCCCACTTACTTCAAACATCTATTGTTTATTCAATACTGGGCATTATCTATATTCACGGACCACTCCAACACTCAAGAAATCAAAATAACTACTTTGGAAGATTTCAGAACTTAAGACCAAGTCAAATTGCTTCAATTTTTTCAAGCTAAGTATCATTTTTATAGGTCAAAACCAATTTCATAAAGTCAAAGCTAAATGTGTTCCTGCAAAAGTACCTTCATTTAATGACTATTTACAGTGCGCACACGCACAAGGAAGTTACTATTAGCCCTCCTGTTCTTAAGTGAACATATACTATTAGCCCTCCTGTTCTTAAGTGAACATAGGCACCTAAGTTAGTAAAATCACACTTAACAATTGATAATTGAATCACAGACCTACATTCTTAACTATGTATCCCTCTCAAAAACATTGTTAAGTCCAGTATATATAACAGGGTCTTCCTTACAGGTTAATATAAGCTGAAATCTGAAGGATGAGCTAGGCGCTAAGGAAAACAGGATGCATCAGGAGTTACCTTGGACTAAAGCACTCTAGGGCCCCAGGAAGGGTGAGATGACTAATACCACTGGGCCAGGTTATGGTGATGTTACTCTCAATACAATAGGAAGCTACAACTTAGCACAACTGGGCAACTTGATTATATAGTTGCTACTCCAATTGTGCTGATTAATCTCTCCTGTCCTCTCATTCAGCAACCCAATACACTTGGCCTTGACTCAGTTTGAAAACTTTAGCGATAACCTACCTGAAATGGGGGGGAGGGGGGGCAGCGGGGCACAACAAACTTCCGATTCTTTTAAATGTTATCAAAAAATTACTAGGAAAACCTTTACCACTGCTTTGTCTAAATGTGAGCCTTTATTTGCCTTTTACTCACTACTTAATTCACTGCATTTGCATAAGGCTCTGCAAACTTTTTCCAATTGTATATTTTATCGACCAGCAGCAGTTGCTTTCTTCGAAAAGTTCTCATTGGTACTCCAACCCCAATCATATGGAACAGACAACCACTCCTCAGTCATTTAAGTTTGAGGTTAATGTTAGGCAATTGGGGCCTCCGTGGTGGCCTAGGGGTTAAGTCTCAGAGCTATCACCACAGATAGCCTGAGTTCAGTAGGTTGGGAGCTAGCCCACATGACACAGCAGACCATTCCTGTTTTGCCTGCTGTTCCCCCTTACCTGTATTTCAGTAAATCTGCCTATTTTGCTCCCCATTCTGTCTCCGGTGAATCTTGTCACCCCCAGCACCTCAGCCTACACCCCAGTTCTTATATTCATAAATTGAAAAAAATAAATCTTAGGCAAATCATAGAAGCTATACTTTCATTTACCTTAACATTTCAACTACACATGCCATATGAGCATGCTTTAACCATTACATTCTTTATATCACCTTCCAGTATTATCTGCTAGAGGAATCCTAAAATCCTGCCTATTCATCTTTTTAAGCAGTACCACAAACCAGTGGCAAAAGGTAGTATGTGTTCCAGTCACTTAAGTAAACGTGACAAATGCAGTTGTTGATATATTCCCAATCTGTAGTAAATCACTGATATTACAAGCCTAATAAAAATACCTTAGCACCCCAGACACTCTTTAAAACCAGAAATTTATTGTGCGACTGCTGAAATCCTTAAGATGAACTGGATGCTGCAACAGCTGCCCTCTTGGGTTTAGGTGTTGTTCCTTCACGGAATCCATGTCTGCACCACATTAAAAACAAAAACCATTACTTCAGTAGTATCTATATACATTTCAATTCTCGTTAAGAGATTTTAATGAGCTTATCTCAGTTAAATGCTGAAATCAGTATAGATTTCATATGTTCAGACATTTATTTTTACAACATCACTGATAAGCGGTTACCATTTTACTTCTTTCTACTTTAAGATACCCACTTATGGACTACATTAACTGGCAACTGATGTGGTAATGGATCCCCTATAATAAGTGGGAGAAATCCTAACTACTTTTCACTGGCTGAAGAAAAACAATGAGCATGTTTAAAGGCAGGAGGAATTCTGTAAACTCAACTAAGATTTACATTTTAACTCATTTAACACTCACACCTATTCTAAGGGATATGTATTAAAAGATTTGTCAAGTGCGTACAAAAAGGTTGTAATGCCTGGCTTTAATTCATGTCAGTAACTCCTACATCCCACTAGAGGCCACTCAACACTAAGCCCATACTATTACCACACAAAGATCATCAAGCTTATGAACACAAACACCTAAGTGTGGTGCTTCTAAAGCCCCAAAATGCCTTACCTTTTAAAATTAGGAACCCTGAAATCTGCTAAACATCCCACACTGCAGAGGACAATCACCCTACCCTCCCAGTCTCTTCAGCAGAAACCTGAGGAAAGTTAACCCCTGAAAGCAGTTAGAATGCCACTTCTCCGCATTTTCTGGGCAGAAGTTCTCTACTTCTAACACACCCTGAGGGCTGACTTTGAGTAACTAATATCTTTCCATAAAAATGTAATAGCAACCACCATAGTTTTCTACAGTGTATTTGCCCAGAACCACAAAATCAAAAGCCTGAGTTCAGGTCTCATTCAAGACTTAGATTAAAACAATTTTGGCGTAAATAAATCAATCTTAAAAAAAAATTAAACAATTTTGGTAGTAAAGGGAAACGTTGGTATTACTAAATATCACACTTCAATATTTGGGAGGGCATCTAGCGCAACATGCTCTGGACAATTACAGCTCATATTATACTGAAAACTCTGCACTAACTGAAATGGAGGATACAGCGGCAGAAAAAAATATTTCCAACATCTCTTCCCCACTAATCAGATAAGTAACCTTATTTTACACTAGTAAAGAATTGGGAGCTCTTATTCAAGTTCATAGAATTCACTATGATTGCAACATAAACTGTACCTGAATCTGCGGTAAACAATTTTTAGGTGCCTCATCCGACCAGTCCCGGTGGTATTTCTTCTTTTAGCCTTGGCACTCCAGTTATCTGAAACACAAACAGGTCATGTTCTAGCATACAGATGCACAATTTTATGTTAGGCACCGAATACTGTCCCGAGACAGGTATTCGTACAAGCTATAGAAGACCCGTTCCAACTCCTTATGCAGTTGGCCTGGTAAACACTCAACTTACACTTTCTCTTCCGCTTGGCAGGATAGCCACACTTGCCGCAGGTCGACTTCTGAAGGTGGTAGGCCTTAGAGCCACAGCGGCGGCACAACGTGTGCGTCTTATTGCGACGCTTTCCGAACGATGACGTTCCTTTCGTCTGTAAGTCAGAGACAGGTAATTCCGAATTGATCAAGCCCAATGTTTTCTGGCTTTTCCACAAAAGCAGCACTGAAAAGGCTGAAACCACGCAGCTAATATTCTACTCTTAAATGCTTCTATTCTTAAATGCTTTGTCACTGATCAATAGCGGCATTTCATACTAGCTAAAACTTTCCACCAGAGTAGCTGTTTTGAATGTGCTACCTACTTATTATAAAAATAAAAGTGGAAGGCGAAAATGGAACAGTATAGTTTGTTATATACCCAAATCTTAGGGCTCCCAACAGCTACTACCACCAAGGAATTCTTTTGTTTACAGAGCGAAACACTCCCAAACCACACTGTGCCCCTCAGTTCTAATCCGAGGACAGAGCTGTACCGGCTCCTTTAAAAACTAGATCGAAGAACCGGGCCACGAGCGGCAGCTGCAGCTCCACGACTGCAGACTCGGCACCCCAGATAACCAAGAGCGGTCTTTTGGTTCTTAAGAGCCATCGTAAGTCCTTTTCCTGCCCGTCCGCGCCCCTCATCACGAACCTTCTCGGGCCGCCAAGAATAAATAGGAGCACAGTACAGGAGAAGAGGATGGAAAAAGATACTTAAAGCCCGTAAAATCCACTCACCATCTTGCTTCTGCGGCCGGGACCAAAGAGGACGGAAGGGGATGTACTTCCGCTATATCGCGAACACTAGTTTCCGCCCAGAGAAATACTTCCGGGGGCTTAGTGCACTCTTCTCAAGCTTCCCCCTCTCCACTTGGGTGGGTTGAGAGGAGGAACAGTGCCAGGAGGGACCAATAGGAGGTTCCAAGGCATCACTGAAGGGCCGCAGCCTGCGGTGCGGATGGGCGTGTCGCTGCGGCATCGGCTTTGGCGAAGAGTCACCGGGCCAGAGCTGGCTTTTCCGGCTGCTGCCGGAGCCTCTCCACCTCAACGTAGTTTAGTAAGAGCTGTGGCCGCAGAGTAGCTTCCTGTCCCCAGCCTTGAAGAACCTGGCGCGTGAGCCTGCCAGTTCTGGGGAACCCGCTCCGACCCAGCGCTCCCGCCGAGTGGGTAGTGGGCGGGCTGGCTTTGGATCCTGATCCCGGGAAAACCCGGTTCCGCCTCAGTGGGGCTGGAAACTTCTCAACTGAGACATCGCCAAGAGTTTGGAGGCACCGATCTGCCTTTGCAGATCGAGGTTCAGAATCTAAAGACGAAGGCAAATGATGTGTTTTTGTTTTGCCACTGTTGTAATTTAGAGGAAAATGTCTTGACTTCACATTCCATTGTGTCAGGCTATCACAGTAGAACTTTTTTTTATTTTGTTTTCTGCCTCTGACGTGAGTCTATCTGATTTAGCAGCTTTGGGTAGAGCCAAAAAGTGTACTTAAAAAGCATTAAATGGTTTTGAAATTGATGATTCCCAGGCCTCTTTGTTAACCGCTAATCCAACAAGACCCACATGCGCAAAACGAATTTTTAAAGTTCACACATTTAAGAGTTAAGAGTGGGGAGAGGAGGGATGAAGAAAGATCACAAATGACCATATAATGTGCTTTCTGAAGCAAACCGACAATTCGTGCCCTGTCACATGAAATATTGGTTAACTAACTCGTAGCAGAACAGATGAACGAACTCCAGGAATCAAAGGTTTAATTTTGACAGGTCAACAGTTGATTAGTGCCTAATAAGCACTAGGCTTTTTCTAGGGACCGGTAGTAGAATAATTAACAGGACATTATCCCAGCCCTAGTAGAAGTGGTTAAATAGGGAGTTAGGAGGAGTGCCCAAGGAAACTTGTGGTGCTGGGACCAAACTGGAATTCAGGAGCGACCTGGATTAGATGCTGTTTTAGTTTCCTATTGTTCTAACGAGTTACCATAAACTTGGTGACAAAATAAACTTAATCAATTAGTATAAAGTTTTAATCACATTCAGTCCACATGTGTTTAATCCACATTCAAATGCCACATTTAGGTCAAGAATGGATGAACTTCTGAAACAGATAACCTACAAAATTGCCATGATTCATCCTATGACATTTGGTCTACCAGAGAAAGAGGGACTACATAAATCCTGCATCCATGGTTCACATACAGTTCAACTTTCTTTTTTTCTTTTTTTCAAGATTTATTTATTTATGTATACAAGGTGGGGTACAGGCCAGAGGCTTGGGGCAGCAAGAGGGTTCACCAGAGACAGAGTGGGGAGCAGAACAGGCAGAGCGACGGAAACACACTGCTGAGGGGAGCAGTGGGCGAGGCAGGAGAGGTCTGTCAGGGCATGTGGAATCTCCAGGCTGGGCATCAAACTCGTGTCTCCGCAGTCGACAGCACCACAACGCAGCGCTTAACAGCTGCACCACCAGGGAGGCCCCCAGTTCAACTTTCATGACCACTAGGACTTGACAGTAGATCTGCTTTTCCCCCCACAATAAATAAAATGAAATTACAGTTGACTTTTCTCTTTAAAAAAAAAAAAATCACGGGCCTCCTTGGTGGCGCAGCGGTTGAGCGCTGTGCTGTGGAGCTGTAGGCAGCAGCGAAGCGAGTTCAATGCCCAGCCAGGGAGAATCCCACATGGCACGACAGACCTCTCCTGCCTCACCCGCTGTTCCCCTCAGCAGTGTATTTCTGATCTGCCTGTTCTGCTCCCCACTCTGTCTCTGGTGGATCCTGTCGCCGCCCCACGCCTCTGGCCTATACCCCAGCTTGTATGTATAGATGGATCTTTAAAAAAAAAAAAATGTGATCAAATTTTTTTTTAAAAATCACATTATTTTTCTTTACTGCAAACAAAATTTTTAGTCTGGTGTCACTGTATTTGATTTGACAGATGTATTTTGAAATCTGTATCTCCTGGCCACCCTTCCCCCAGCTCCGGTTGCATTCTAAGCCTGTGCAATGCAAATTTCTGTTACCAAGAAACTGAATTTAAACTGACCTAAGTTTAAAATTCACTGCTAAATACTCCGAAGAAATACTTTTCTTTCCCTCTTTCAAGCAATGAATTTCCCTGGGAGAGGATGCTGTGAGAGAATGTTGTAATGCAGATTCTTTGGGGCTTTGTCTGATTATTTCCTTAAGGTAATTTTAAAAAAGTGGAATTACTGAGTGAAAGGTATGAATTTTTATTTTCATCTATCAATATATAGTGCTGGGTATTGTCAGATTTCTCTCCAACAAGAGTTAGTTACTTTACCCGGCTGTTAACACAGGTGGACCTCAGAGCAGGAAATAGCTAGTGCAGTTGAAATGTAGGAGTTATCTCAGAGGAGTTGACCCTGGGACTTAGTCGAGGTAAGTCTGAGAAGGTCAACTGAACCACAGGTTAATAATCAATTGGGAGTGTTATATGACAATATGCCGAGTCCAATAACAACCGAGACTCCAGTTCGATGTAACGGCAAAGCAGACCTTTATTCAGCTAGCTAGAGCTAGGGTCCAAGCACACACAGCCTGGCACAGCAGGTGTGTTCCAAGGAAGGACCCCGACTCACGGGTGCTCGGAGACTTTATAGGGTTACAAGAGGAGTGGGGAATTTCCATAGCGAGGCTTTGAGCGGGTAACCACGGGTTCCTGTTTGGCCTAGTTCTAAGAACTGAAGTTTCGCAGAAACGAAACTTATAGGTGGCCTTTACATTTCTCTACAGGAGCAGGGCCAGGGAGGGCGGGCCAGGAATCATCGCTACCTTGACTTGTTTGTATCTGTCCTCTCTAGCGCTGGGCATCACTGTTGTGTGTTAAATCTTTGCTGACTACAATTACAGGTTGCCTGAAAAAATAACTTGTATTTATACAACGATTGTGCTGATTTTGTAATCCACTTCCTGGCTGGGAGAGAACAGGAAGAATGGCTACCAGGAGTGTTCCATCAGAGATCATAGAAAGAGAAAGAAAAAATTTAATTGAAATCCTCCAACAAGATCCTGATTCAATTTTAGATACATTAACTTCTCGGAGGGTGATTTCTGATGAAGAGTATGAGTCTCTGGAGAATATTCAAGATCCTCTGAAGAAAAGTAGAAAGTTGTTAATTTTGGTGCAGAAAAAGGGAGAAGTAAGCTGTCAGCATTTTCTCGAGTGTTTATTTAGTACTTTTCCGGAGTCGGCTTCCATTCGGGCTCTAAAGCACGGTAAGAAGGATTTCTATACTTTCTTGGGATAAGAGGGAGGGGGCAGATTTCCTGCAAAAAGGATATTATAGCCTTTTATCTTCACTTGTATTTTTCTCAGAGGTAATTTTCACTTAACCATGTTAAAGGGGGAATGTCTCCAGGATTTAAAAAGGTATTTTATTTGACATCAGGGATTAGTAATTCCTTGTTCACAGTGTATCCAAAACTTGCAGTTGTTTTAGTGTCGGTAATATCTGCTCATTATTCTGGCAACAACATCCTGAATTACTGAGTCATCATTGTAGACTACTGTTGTTGATGACACAACTCTGAGTTCTTTATCAAGTGAAGATAGGATTATTAAGAACTCAAGAACAGTAGCTGCATTGTCACTTAGGAAAGCCACTTTGAAAATATAGGAAAAATAACATTTGGTACATAGGTCAGTTAGTGGCAGTAGAGAAAGCAATTCTAGAATGAACTGTTCAGCAATACTGTAGTTTATTACACTATCGGTACACATAGTTCCTTTTTAAGGAAACTAACAATATTGACAAAAATTTTAAGATATGTTAGAGAGGCAGAGACTCAGATAAAAAGATAAATGTTATTGCAATGTTTCCTAATGTAGGGCAAAGGAAATGGATCTTATTATTTCTATTCCAAATTACAGTTATTTGCTTTCTGATTAGAAATTATTAGTATCAGATTTCATTAGCAATGAGCTTAGGGTTTGGGTTGGTTTGGGATCATAGTAAATCCTCAGGTAGGCATTGCTCATAGGATTCAAATTTTCTATTCCACTGATTTGGAACAGCAGGAATATGGCCTATTTTTTTTTAAAATATTTATTTTTTTATTTATACATAGGGGTACAGGCCAGAGGTGTGGGGCGGCGAGAGGGTTCACCAGAGACAGAGCAGGTAGCAGAACAGGCAGATCAGAAATACACTGCTGAGGGGAGCAGCGGGCAAGGCAGGACAGAGGTCTGCCGCACCATGTGGGATTCTCCCCGGCTGGGCGTCGAACTCGCGTCGCCGCTGCCGACAGCTCCACAGCTCCACAGCGCAGCGCTTAACCGCAGCGCTTAACCGCTGCGCCACCGGGGAGGCCCATTATATGGCCTATTTTTTTCAGGGGGAGAAAGAAACTTGTGACAGTTGACTTGCTGCCATTTATGTAGGAGGTGGTATGTACTTCTATCTGCCAGTAAAATCAGAGAGATGTTGCTTTCAGATCTTAGAAATTCACATTATCATAAAATTTCCTATTGTTAATTTGGACAATCAAAACAAAATAACCCCAAGATGTGCTTGTTCTTTTTTCAGAGTTTTTAAAACAAGAGAATATAGAACCACCTCTTCAGTCCGTGGGTGTAAGCAAACATTTGGAAGATGGTTTTTTTCCTGGAGAGAAACAGTCTGAGAATCCTCAGATCACAGTAGCCTTAAAAGAGAAATCTTTGGATTTTGGAAACTTCAAGGACAATAAAATAATTTATAGGGAAACTGCTTTGTCCTCAAGCGTAAGTGAGAAGGAATATAATTCACCAAAAATCACACCACCATATTTGGTTGAGAATGCTGAATACAACATTCCAGTGACTATTGAGTATTTACAGAATGGAAAGAGATATGAAAATCCAGATGATTCTTTATACTTAGGAAAAGAGGACTACCTAGAATCTATTGAATATTCTGAAGATGCAGAAACCACTGTGGATGAAGAGAATTATGACAACCCAGAGAACATTGTCTATTATGGTGAAGAGGACTCTGCATATTCAGAAACCACAGAGAATTCTGATGAAGAACAATGTTATGAGGAGTCAGAAGCCAGCATATCACTGGAGGAGGAGGAGAAAAGTATAGAAGGTATGAAATAGTGTGTGTAGAAGATAGTTAGGTAGTAACCTATTTTTAGGTTGCCATGACACAACGGGGAAAGGGAATGTGGAAGGACATTAAATGTCAGCAAAAAACCATCTCCATCCCTTCAAATCATTTCCCCTCTGTGCATGTGTTTGTTTTCAAATTTCCTATTTTAATAAGGATACCAGTCATATTGGAGTAATGATTTTAATTTGATAAGCTCCAGTAAGACCTCATTTACAAATAGGCCATGTTCTGAGGTACTGGAGTATTCAATATATCTTTTGCAGAAGTGGGGCACAATTTAACCCATCCCACCATCACTTCTGCCACATCCTGTGGGCCAAAGCATGTCACAAAGCCAACACAGATTCAAGGATTGGGGAAAAAGAGACGCCTCTTGCTAAGCCAAAGCAACGTTGCAAAAGATGTGGATACTGGAAAGCCATGAATTGGGGTTATTTTTGCAATAAATCTCACATCTTTAGCAAAACAGATCAAGAAAAGTCTCAATAATAATACAGTTATGACCTGCAATTAATTCGAATGTTTACCAATTGACTCTTGTTGGCTGGAGGGATATAGTTATCCGCAGTCTCTTTCCTCTGTAACAGTTGTCTGTGCAACTGGGAATTGGGGCAAAAAATCCAAATGCATCTTATTCAAAGGAGAGGGTCTTTTATCATGCTAAATTTCATGACAAAAAAAAATGCAATCAATGTCAACTTAAAGTCTCAGGAAGGTTTCCCTAAGCTTTGTCTTGTGCGTTCTAAACTCTGCAAAGTCAGCTTGTAGGTAGAGTATAGAAACTGACTCACTTCCCTTCCAGCCAATGATAGGAACCCATGTATTTACCATTGCCTTCCCTTCTTCTAAGAGTTACTTTTGTTAAGTTCTGAAATCTATGTTTTTTTCTCAATTCTATTGTTTCTTCTGGGCTATTTTATCAGGGTACTCAAGAAGCTTATTCTAGCTTGTCATCCACAGGAAACAGAAAATTCTCTCTGATATTTTCCCATGGTAAGCACTGTATTTCTAAAAAATGATTCAAAGATGTATTAGAAAATAGGAGATAAGGAGAAATTAGATACATGTAAATTCTGAGAAACTTTGATGGAAATAAAATCTATTTCTCCAGACTTTAGCAAGAGATACATTTATGAAGGAAGATAGGGTCAACCCAGAAAATTTCTCATATATCTGTACAAGGAAGCATTGGCAAAGTTTTACATTGCTGCGTACAAACACTAGCCACCCCCCCCACTGATTTAAATGATCATCAGTAGACAAGTGGACCAAATAAATAATGGTCCACCCATATGCTGTGACATGATTAGAATTAGCTATAATGAGTTCAGTTGATCTCTATATATAATGAATTAAAATAATTTGCAAGAAATGCCATTAAGTGAAAAGCAGCAGAAGAATCATTTCTATATTATAATATCATTTATGTAAAAAAAATAGCATCCATTAAACCACGTTAGATGTCTATCATCTATCTTTCTATCTGACCATCCACGCCTACTTATTTACATGAAGAAAAAGGAAGCAAACACACCACACCATAATGACCTGTCTCTCAGTAGGAAAGTGGAATTGGTCGAGAGGCCAAAGTGGGCTTTCACTGTACTTCCATTGTTTCATCTTTTTTTGCAATGAAAATATCAATTACTTATTTAAAAGTCATTAAAGGAAACATAGTCTCTAAGTGTGCCATTCACTGAGTGTTATCCTTACAGAAAGAAAAAAGGTGTTTCGAGACGTCCTGTCATGTTTGAACATGGATAGGAGCAGAAAGCTTCTGCCAGATGTTGTCAAACAATTCTCCTTAGATCGAGAGAAGAAGTGGATACCTAAGACTCCAGGAGACTTAGTTTGGAATTTCTTGATGAAAGTTCAAGCACTGGATGTGAGGGCCAGAGATTCAATACTCACCCAGAGGGCTCTGGATGAGGGTGGCAAAGAGGACTTGCTGACTGGAGTAGAGAATTTGGAAATCAGAGATATGGGAACCATTAACCCCCTTGATGTCCTCTGTGCTGCTGTGCTGTGTTCAGACAGCTCTTTGCAACGTGAAGTCCTGTCAAACATGTATCAGTGCCAGTTTGCTCTTCCCCTGCTGCTGCCAGATGCAGAAAACAACAAAATCATCTTAATGCTCGGAGCCATGAGAGACATTGTGAAGAAGGAGCCAGCACAGGCTTTCAGAGAGCCGGCAGGGGACACGGAGAAGCTTCTGACGCGCACCAAGATGCCTGTTATCTCTTTTGTGCGTCTAGGTTATTGCAGCTTTTCCAAATCCAAGATCCTCAATCGGCTGCTTAGCCCTGCTGGACAGAAATCACATAAAATCTTTCTCCATCAGGATTTGCCAGATCTGGCGCTTCCTCGGCAAATCTCTGATGGCCTGGTTGAGATCGCATGGTATTTCCCTGACAGCGCCCACCTAAAGGCAAAGCCTAGATTTTTTCAACAGCCTGTTGCTGTGACCAACCTTCATGGCGATGTGGAAAGTTTTTGGATACAGTTTGGTTTCTTGATGGAAATTTCCTCAGCTGTGTTTTTTTTCACTGACTGCCTAGGTCAGAAGGAATGGGACCTGCTAATGTTTTTAGGAGAAGAGGCCATTGAAAGATGTTACTTTGTCATCAGTTCCCAGGCCAGGGAGAGTGAAGAGGTTGAGGTTTCCCAGAGAATCTTGAAGTTGAAGGCAGCACAGCTACTGTTTTGGGAGGAGGAGGAGGCTGGGGAGACAGGGAAGAACATGGAGCACCTGCAAGCCGCCCTCCGGGAAGGGATGTCCTCTTCACTCAGATGCGTGTCCCTAGAGGACATGGCTGCTCTGGCCTGGGAGTTGGGGATCCAGGTAGACCAGAACCTTGAGAAGAATGAAGAAATTCCAGTTGTCCCTAGTGAAAATGTAGCCACAATAGCTGAAGATGAGGAAGAACAAAGACACAATCAGTTAAAAAATCCACCAGAAAGCTCAGTTGAGATGCCTTTAAAAGAGTCTGGGATTCAAAATTTCCACCTCATCCAAGTATTCATGCCTCATCTGGAAAACTCCAGTCCTGCAACATCCGTAACTGGAGGTAACTTGAACCACGTTTCCTGGAAAGCCCCTGGGACTGAGGGCTACCACTTTTGGTCAGGGCAGAGGTCTAAGTGGTCCCATCCTTTGCCCTTTCAGAATCCAAGTGCTCATGGTCAATGTTTCCAACTACAGAGATTTTATTCAGGTGAAAGGTACATGAAATTTTCCCGACCTGCTCGGGGATGTCACCTGACAGGAACATTTGGGAGACCCCCAAGACCCGTCACTCAGCACATGCAGGCCTGGCCCAAGAGACCACCTGCGACTGCTCTTCAGAGGTCTGGGGCAGCAGACTCGCCGGTGGGACACTCCCACTCCCCAGGTTCCCAGCCAGCAGGAGCAACCGGAAAACTTATGACGACACCGCGCCATATTAAACAGCCTCATCCTCAAGCCTTTTCAGCAGCCCACAGCAGATTTGTACCCAGGTTTCAGTTCATATCCCAACAACCTGAGCCATCCCGGGTTAAGCACCCCCAGCTTAAACCCTCCCAACCTCAACCCACTAACACAAAACCCACTCAGTCCCAGCCCTCCCAAACTAAGTATTTTCCATCAAAACCCACTCAGCCAAAGTCATGCCAGCCCCAGTCCTCCCAACCTAAGCCTTCTCAGCCCCAGTCCTGCCAGCCTAAACCTTTCCAGCACCACCCTACTCACGCTAAACCCTCTTCATCTAAATCTACCCAGCCTAACCCATGCCAGCCCCAGTCCTCCCAACCTAAGGCTTCTCAGCACAGACGTACTCAACCCAAGTCAGCTCCGACCAGTCCTTCACAGGCTAAGGAGTACTACCCAAGAGCAGGGCCAAAGAGGGTAGGGAAACATTGAACATTACTCTAGAAACCTGTGGAGCATGTTCTTGCCCAGACCATTCCTATCATACAGTAACCAGAAGAAGAGTTGCAGTGATGCTAAACTACTGTCATAGCAAGACACAGACAAAAAGATATGCAAAGTCTAATTCTATCAGTAAAATATACGTCAGGCTTATGTCCCTAACCAAGAGGGGAAACTATGAAAAGAATTAAAACAGAGTCAAGCTGTACATGTTAACTGAATTCAGTATCAGGTAATATATAACCTGAATCCAGGGACTGGGTTTATGAGACAATTCTTCTTAGAAAAGAATGGTGTTGGGGCCTTTATTTGCAAAGTAGCCATTAAATTGTTCCCAGGTTGCCTTAGTGTTGCAAGAAAAATTGCCCTAGGTGTAGACTGCTCTTAGAGTTACCTTTGTTAAAAAGAAAAAAAAAATTGGTTAAATTTCAATGGGTATGCACATTACCCTTTTTATTTGGCATGTTTTCATCAAGTTTCTTAGATGATAAAGCCCCAGTTTGCTTGCATGATAAAACTTTCATATGACCCTTCTATATATAGTGAAATAAAAAACAGTAAAATTAGTTTGCATCAACTTTAGGAATCATATGTGTATATTTCATTTTTAAAAATATTTGCGATAGTTAAGATATTAGTAGATCTAACATATTAGCTTTATGAGTCAAAATTGAAATATAAAATTGATTTTTTAATTTTAGAGTTGTGTTTTTTTAAGTAAACAAAAAACAAGATAGATTTCTAAGTAGTAAAAAGCATTGCAATGTTTAAGAGAACTCAAGATTCACAGAATTTATAGTTTAAAATTTTCAGATTCATTATTGTTTTAAACATTTGGATAAGTTCTGCTAGTTAGGAGTGTTAAATAAAAGAAATATATTACATTTAAGATCTTTAAATGAAGTTTAACTATTCAAATGACATCAAATAATAATAAAAGATCACTTTAAAGGTGGATGTTAAATTCACTAGCTTTAGAAATAAAATAATAATAAATAATTTGTAAATTTAACTAAGAACACTGGTTTCTAAATTTGTGAATTTTATAAAATATGAAGTTTTAAAATAGCCTCACTTAGTCTTTTCTGGGTAAAAAAAAATATTGCTGTCAAGACACCGAAGAAATATGTATTTTAAAAGATTTATTTATTTATTTATGCATACAGGAGCTGGAGTGTAGGCCAGAGGTATGAGGGAGGAGGGGGAGTAAGAGGTAAGAGGATTCACCAGAGACAGAATGGGGAGCAGAACAGGCAGATTGACTGAAATACACTGCTGAGAGGAACAGCGGGCGAGACAGGAGAAGTCTGCTACATCATGTGGGAAACTCCCTGGCCAGGATAGAACTTGTGCTGCAGTGGCTGCAGATAGCTTCACAGTGCTGAGACTTAATCCCTTGTGCCGCCAGGGAGGCCCAACACCAAAAAAAAATCTTAATTATGAATGAGAACTGATTTCTGAGAAGGAATTTTTTTTTTCTCTGAGAACATTTCCATACAATAGATACCTTTAAGTGTTTTAAACAATCAAAGTTGAGTATTTAGTAGGTGTTGGATCTCTAAAAGTTACTGTAAGGGTGAAAAAAAAAGAAATAGAAGACAGTGCATGTGAAATTTTATCTTTCTCTTCTGGCAGGAGAAAAAGCATAATAACTGGCTCATAACTGCAAAAATCTTTGATGTGAAACTGAAGTTTAGCAGTTGGAAACATAATCCTTTTGTTGTTTAAACTTTTGAAATGGACAATAGTTTTGATGTTTTCAAAAAACCTTTCTCTGAATCCTTTACAATTGGTTTCTGGAGGAGAGAAATCAGTGGCTTCTTGTCACCAACAGGTTCTGTCTCTCTGAGGCTCGACAATACATAGACGTCTAATTCAAAGTAGAGAGTTTGAGGACAGTCTAATAAAGGGGCTGTTGACAAAGGGCTGGGCAAGGTGTAAAAAGTGCACAAAGCAGAGTGTGGTGCCTGGATCTAGTAAAAGCAAGACTTGAGTCCCTCCAGGCTTGAAGAGAGGGAGATAGGTTTTCCCCAGTGAGAAGAGCTGTGTGGAAAGGGTCTTAAGGACTGCTTGGTGGAGGGGTACAACCGGCTGTGGGGACCACAGGGAGGATTCCCAGGGAGCAAATGTCTGCACCTCACCTATCATCTACCAGAGAAGAGGAAGTCCATGGAGGTGGTTCACATAGGTCAGATTTACAGGATTCAGAGTGGGATGAAGTGTGGCATGAGAGGGGCAAACAGTTACTGTTAGCCCCAACCTCTGCCTCTCCACATTGCAACTCCAATTTCTCTTATTCTCATGTCTGACATGCCTCTTCCCCTTCCCTCTCAATAACAAATTCTTTTATTTTAGGTGAAGACTTCTCAAACCACCCTATCTGGCAGAGACCTCTTTTTCTTTTTTCTACTTTGCATTGTTAGTTATCTGTAAAGGTAATTATTTCCCCACTTTTTGAGGGAGGGCATTCTTTTATCCTTATAATCCCTTGAAAGGACTGTAGTCTTTCACATAATAGGCGTTCATCACGTGTTTTGATAAATGAGAGTTGCAGTCAAAGTCTTTGAGGAGTTCTACAGAGAGTTGCATCATATACTATCACTTGCTTACTCCTTAGATTCTCAGTGCTGCAGTGTGCTGCACAATTTATGTTTTTTCTCAGTCTTCACAATTTTCTTGTGCATTGGGCATTGCTAGATAATTTCACTTATCAGAAAAGATAGATTTAGAAAGTAAAGGACTGGCCCAAATAACTGAAATTTGAAATGGAAATCCTTGAGTTACTGTCACTTTCCAGCCTGTTGTTCCTCTTTCCTATGAGCATGAGGTTTCCTAATTGCCTACGTCTCCTCATCTTTCATCGTTTTAGGAAATGAGAAAAGAAAAATGGGAGAAATCCACGTTTTTTCCTACTTACATATTTTTTTCCCTCTGTAAAATTTAGGAAAAACATTATTATACTGCCATCTTCTGGATTTTTTGGGTGCTACCACATGAACAACAACAGAACATTAAAAACAAATCTATCCAGCTCTTTCTAATCTGGGGCTGAAATATTAAAATTTCTATAAAAAATTAAACTTACTTTCTTTGGCTAGTTGGAAAATTACTTCAACAACTTAATGCCTATTAACTCCCTCCCAACTTAATAGAGACTAAGGTAAAGGTATTCAGATACCAGTCATTTTTCTTTGTAGGGGAAATACAGAGGGAAATATTTAGTCAAAATTTATAAGCAATCTAGGGGGAAAAAATTTATAAGCAATCTAGAAGCTACCTTATGGCCATTAATTTCTACCTCTTCCAATGGCAGTTTTAAGGATTAATATTCAAGAGTTGTTGGGTAGTCCCACCCTGGTGGCGCAGCGGTTAAGCTGTGGAGCTGTGGAGCTGTGGAGCTGTTGGCAGTGGTGACGCCAGTTCGACACCTGGTCAGGGAGATTCCCACATGGTATGGCAGATCTCTCCTGCCTCTCCTGCCGCTCCTATCGTGTATTTCCGTCGATCTGCCTGTTCTGCTCCCCACTCTGTCTCTGGTGAGCCCTTTCGCCGCCCCACACCTCTGGCCTGTACCCCAGCTGTATGTATAAATAAATAAATCTTAAAAAAAAAGAGTTGTTGGGTAATATAAATGTTGGTTGTTGGTGGGACTATAAATTATTACAGCTCTCTAAGAAGGCACTTTGACAGTATGTATAAAAAATAAAAACAAAATACATGTAACTTCTGAGACAGCAGATTTACTTTATGAATTCATCCTACATATATTCTTGCTCATGTATGCAAAGATGTGAATTTGTAAAGCGTTTATGATCTTACACCAGTACATTTGTATTTTTATGTTTCATTGACAAGGATTCTCAGAGAGAAGGTTGCAGTGTGGAGTCTCATGCAATAATCAGCAGATGGTCTCCTGTTTCTTTCAGGTACCTAGAAGGAGAAAACAGGGAAATACTGAGTCAGACTGTACTCAGCAATTCACCTAGGCAACACTCATTGACGATAGGAAATGAGAAAAACCGATCTTCTGCATGATTTACTTAAATGGTTGCAGAGAATACTGAGTCTTTTCTCTGTACTAAGTGCTGCACTAAGTGCTTAGCATCTAAAAAGTCGGTGATTCTCTCCATGACTGGAAAGGCAGTTTTAAAACAATATTACTATTTAAATAAATGAAGGTAAGGGAGTGTAGGCAAACCAAAGTGGCTCCATTTCTACTGATGCCATCTTACACCTGTGACTCACAACTGCCCTGTCCTGCCCGGGGAGAGAGCCAACTTCCCCTTTGTCTCACGTGTATTAATCTGCTTTCTAATCTATACACAACTCTATTGATATTGCTAAAACAAAGACATACATGACATGTTCCCTGGACACCTGGTGTCATTAGGCGCCCATAAGAAAGACCACATGTGCTAAGCAGGGTGTAAGATGATCTCTGTTGGGGAAAGGGGTGGTGAGGGTCTTGGGGAGTGGTGGGGTCTTGCCTGAAACTGAAATCCTGTCCACGGGCTATGCTGTCAAGGACCCTCATATGCAAGTTACCCTGAATAAACTTTAAGTGTGATTCATGGATGTGTTTGCTTTGTTCCTCAAATTCAAATTTTTTTCTCCATTTGGGGGAACGAACTTCTTTGTTCCCACAGCTGTACCAGGAAGTTAAGTGAATTGCTAAAGATCACACAGCCAGCAAATGGTCTCATGGGGATTGAGTCCAAATATTTTGCATTCACTTGCAGTTCTCTTTCTGTTATATTCCAAAAGGCCAAATGGAAAGAAAATTGGTATAAATGCTTATGCTAAGTGCTTGGCATTGTATATGAAGTGCTCAGCACACCGACTGGCACGTGGTAAGCTCTCAAACAAGCTTGACCATAATTCTTCTTCTTATTGTTATGCTGAGAAGCAATGAGGGGGAACTTTTCTGAGTGACACTGACAACCAGCCTTCCCACTCAGCCCTTCCCCTGAAAACTATCAAGTATCTTTTTATCCCTCACGCAAAAATGTAGTATAGGTGCCAAGAAGGCAGGACTTGTCCATTCTGGTCACTGCTATAGCCCGAGGCTTAGGTGACAGCTTGGACACATGCTCAGCAAACTGCGTTGAGAAGCCATAAGGCTTCGTGTTTCTTTTCCTTTTTATTTCTTGTTTTCTTGTTCCTTTTTATTTCTTTTTGACTGGCGTTATTGACCTACTATGGTATGCTCTTCTTTATAATTTATATGCTTTGGAGTGGTGCTTCTTAAGTGTTAATTGTTATGAAAACTCCTGGGAGTCTTACAAATTTAGATGCCAGGAAAACATAGATGCCCAGAGAATTTCATTATATATTTTTTGACCATCAGATATGAACCCCCACTCCACATTGTATTTGGACATCAAGACTAATATGCCATAAACATAATCAAGTGGCTCTAAAATACATAATAAAGTTTTCTGGGGATAGATTATCTCCTGAGTGGGTTTCCTAGCTGGTCCAAAAATGACTTCAGAGAACAGAAAAAGGGACTGATTTGGGGTTTAAGTGGGCTTAAGGGCTGGGATTTGAAAAAGGTCTCTTTTAGGAAGTTACAATATTTTTGCCAATATCCTCTTCGCCAGACATTAGCAGTGTGGGCTTGCCTAACTGCAGTGGAAGTCATAAAATGCTGCGTAATTTCTCTCTCCAGTTTTCTCTTTACTGTTCTTGACTCTTTCTCTCCACATAGTCAGTCCTCTTTTCAAGTACTACTTTTAAGTTTTCCAGTCTGGAGAGATTTGTTAAAGCTATAATTTCTTCTTTATTTTTTTTTTTGTTTTAAAGATTAATTTTTATTTATTTATGCATATAAGAACTGGGGTGTAAGTCAGAGGTGCAGGGGGATGAGAGGACTCACCAGAGACAGAGTGGGGAGCAGAACAGGCAGATGGACTGAAATACACTGCTGACAGTGAATCTACTAAAATTCATGGGCAAGACAGGAGAGGTCTGCTGCGCCATGTGGGTGAGTTCTCTGGCTGGGGCTTGAACTCATGCTGCCGTGGCTGGGTGGCTGGCGGCTGGGTGGCTGGCAATAACTTGAGAGCACTGAGACTTTAACCCCTGCGCCACCAGGGAGGCCCTAAAGCTATAATTTCTGACCTCATGAGAGATAAATATTTGGGTTAAGGATATCTGGAAAATATGCCCTAAATAAGTGCTCAAAAAATGGCATGGGGGGCTTTGTTTGGTTGAAAGAGAAAAGAAAGAGGAGATAGGCTAGGCCACATGGAAAAGTCTTTGCAATACGCTAGGTTTGCCACTAAATGCACAAGAAACATTGCTGTAGTCTGTTAAATATTTCCTAGAACAGGTTCAATAGCTCATTCTTTGCTTGGGAGCTTAATTCATCAGTGACATTTGTTCCATATACTTTTTGCAAGTTGCTTTCATGTGGAATATAAAATGCTTTAGAAACCCAATTGTACTATGGGCATCACCATATTTTATATTCTTGCCAAAGGGACTTAGAGTGAATAGAGGGTCAATTTTATCTTCTTCTTGCTCTTCTTTTTTTTAACCAGAAGATCACATTGCTCAGCAGAATACTGAGTGATTATGAGAGTGAAAAGCTTCCTCCATCATAAGATGTAGTGAACATATTGGATTAGAAAGTACAGCAACATTCTTTCTTGAAATAGGTACAAACAACATACTTTATTGTACTTTATTGGGTGCATTCCTCAATAGTAGATCAAACAGTAGGTGAATCTATCTGGAGTTGCAGGATCTGAGGTTTTTCTCTGAATATTATCCATTTTGTAAAATTCTCTGAGCACCCTTGTCGGAGGCCAGCTCCGTGCAAAGTTATTGTCGGTTCCGATGGGTGGTGGGGAAGGCTTCGGTGACAGGAGGGAAGGGGAAGGGGAGTGAGAGACAGCACGCATACCGAGTAGTGATCAGGCTGCTCTGTTTATTGCCCCAACAGTGGGGTTTTTTATACCATAAAATTGGCTAGCAGGCATAGTTTCTAAAGAAAATGATTGACTACAAATATGAGGTAAAAATAACAGGATACATATTTTTGTTAGGCACATGATCGATTACATTTTGATTATAATCAGGAGGTTTCTGGGGAAAATATTTTTTTGCATAAGGTAAATTTTCTGAGATATGAGGTATAAACGTAATGATTAACCTTTGCTCTGAGCCTGGAGCCTAAAAGGCAATAGCGTAATGTCCTTTTTGCCTGGAAACCAGAATCTGATCAAAGGAACCATCTTATTCCAACTCCCTGAAGTGTTTAATCACAGAAGCCATCTTATGCTGATTCCCAGAAGCAGGCAGGGGAATAAATAAGGGGAGGGGGAGTAAATGTTTTTGTACAGGACACCAACCCGTGATCAGGCAAGAATGTACTTATCGAAGGAGCAGTTCGGCACCTGGACCCAATCATGGGGTCTTAGGCAATGGAGAGGTTATGTCTGCAGGCATATCTTAAGAAAATTATAGTCTAACTTAGAAAATATTTGTGAGTTAAAGTAGTTACGGGAATATGTGTCGCCGCTGCCGGCAGCTCCAAAGCACAGCGCTTAACCGCTGCGCCATCAGGGAGGCTGTACTGGTTGAATTTCTTTATCACAGCAATTTTGAACACTATTTGATAGGAAGAAAAGATTTTCAATGTCTTTGTTGTAGGGTTCTGGGAATTTTTTTCTTTCTTTGAGGTAAAATAATTACTTTGAGGATTCAAGGTACCATATATTGTATTTTTCTGTTGGCCCAATTCTCTATTTTTTTGTCCTAAGATTGCATTACTTCCACTTTCCCAGCAGATGGTGCTATAGGGATCTTTGATGGCTTGGCATTTCAGTACAGGTATGGTATCTCTAGACACCTGTATCCACCCACATTTTGTTGAATAGAGTTTTATTTCCTCCCTGTTTTTGTTATGATTGATGTTGGTTTTTCATGTCCAAGAGGGGCTCTAGTTTTTTTTCAAATCACAGAATCCTCTAGATCCAGTGTCCTTCTGTATCACTTTAGATTTTCCTTTTGGGAAAAATGAGGAGAAACTTCTCTGATGCAATCTTCCCAACTCTTCTTGGTTATGATAATTTATTATTAATTATATTACACAATTTATAATTACTGCTGATTATTTGGGTTATTCTAATTTATTTGAGTATTAGCCCACATTTATTGCACTAAGCTTGCTATATTCCAGGCACAGTGTTAATAGTTTTACTTGGATTCATTTAATACAATAACCTTATGCAATAGAGGACATGATTTCCACATTTCTGAGAAGGAAGCAAGAGGGCCATCAAGGTTAAGCGACTTGCTCAAGATTTGAAGCCAGACTTTGCCTTTAGAGCACACATTTGTACTAATGAAAACAAATTGGTACCTCATCACTTTCAGAAAAATTCCTGCCCTTAAGAAGGAATTTCATTTTATTTTTTCAATTTCCAGGAAAATTCCTGCCTTTTCCCCCTAACGATGTATTTGTTTATGCATACAAGCTGAGGTGTAGGCCAGAGATGTGGGTGGTGAGAGGATTCACCAGAGACAGAGTGGGGAAGAGAGCAGGCAGATCGACTGAAGTACACTGCTGAAGGGAGCAGCGGGTGAGACAGGAGAGGTCTGTTGTGTCATGTGGGAAGCTCCTTGGCTGGGTATCAAACCTGTGCTGCAGTGGCTCTGGATAGCCCCATAGTGCTGCGCTTAACCCATTGCACCACCAGGGAGACCCCGAAAATCCCTACTTTTAAGAAGTTTGTTATGTGTTTGTGACTGTTTTCCATAGACTTCCAAGATTTTTTCACAAACATTTGAAGAACTTGTGCCATTCAGGATTTTACTTATTTAAAACCACTCATTTTTAATTTCTTTTTGACCTTTGAAATATATAATGATGAAGCTGAAATTCAAATATATCTGTTTGAAGGTAGTTGAAGAAAGTAAAGTTTAAAATTATGGGACAGACTGACATTTTCTGAAAGTGATTGATATTTATTTCAGGCCTGATATATGCTAAAAAAAGTGTTTTAAATGTAGATCAAATAAATGACCTTATCCTTTCATATTCATCCTTCCTCTGCAGGACTTGATATAATGCATTATAGAACCATGGAAATCTTAGCATTTTGTACCCTCCTTCTCGGATGTTTGACTTAATTCAAATTTAAGCCAAATGAAATGTACCTTGGACTCGCAGGCTTCTGCCACAACATTGTAGATAACTGAAAAACCCAGGTGACAGAAACCCAAAGAAGCCAGGCCTTCTAAATTCAGCAAGTACCTGACACAATTGAAAATCATAATGTCAAACATCACCTCCTGATTGTAACTTGAGTCTCACCATCTGCAGTCATCAGCACCATCAGGACAAGGGACTGCCCAGTGTTGTAAAGGGTAGTGACTTCTGTTTCACACGAGAGTGTATTTCTTTATTCAAATCTTCAACCACTAGGTATCAACGGTGAATTCTAATCTAATGACCTCACTTTAAATTAATGCACATATCACAGTGTTTAATGTGGTGTTCCTAGCATAAATAGGCAGCATAAAAAGGCATAATAACAATAAGGCATTTAACAATCATTGTTTTGTTGAAATCTTCCTTTGGGTAAGGCATTGCCTAGCAGCCATTTTTCATTCTCAAACTATTCACACAGTGACACTTTAATGGGAAAAGAGACCACCTGGAGTACTTATTAAATTTAACAAGCACTTGACTGGAAGTCTAAGAATATTCAATGTTTTTCACTACTTTCATTATAATGGTTTAACTCTAAAGCCTAACGCTATTTTTACTCGAGTCTGGAGCATGCTTGCCACTAGGGGGTGCTGTTGCTTCTCTGCTCCCACTCTTGGCCGTTTCAGTGTAGATCTTATCGGTCTCCACAGAAGAGAGAAAAATTCTTACCCTTCTCCAGTGAATTCATTCCTTTTATGCTCCCAGAATCAGCAGGGCATGTTGGAGCAATTTGGAACAAAATGAAATGGCTAGTAAATTAAATGGGCTTATTAAAATGCTTTAAAATATCTCCCTGAGATGGCCTAATAGTTTAATTAGGGTCTGGGGATGTTAACAATTTTTGAGGTGCAACCAATGGAAGTGAAGACTAATGGGGAATAGGGGATATGCAGTAGATGGCAACGCCCTTACACACCCTTCTCCAATCTGGGCTAAATCTGCTCCCCCCGCCACCCCACCCCACACCTATTGATTCAGTATTGGCTCAAACACCATTTGCTAAAGCATATACCAGTTTGGGGGGGCGGGTTAGAAATAGAAACTCTGGGGTCACATGAATTTAAGAAATTCTTGTTAGAAAAAAGTTTTAAGAAGTTTTGTTTACTGTGGGAACTTTCAGAACATTGGACTTAGAATGCACTGCATACTGTGCTTTGTGAGTCTAGGGCTGGGCACTTGCTGATTTGCTATCACAGTGCTTCTCAATGTGTGTGTGTGTGTGTGTGTGTGTGACCAGCATTGAGTGTATAAAGATCAGGTATGTCGCCTAACTTCCTCTATTGCACAGGGCAACTCCCCATCACCCCCTCCACCAGCAAAGAATGATCCAGCACCAGTAGTTCAGAGGTTAAGAAACTCTGCTTTGTGATATACTCAACTTTGTATATTATTATTTTTTTTTATTTATACATACAAGCTGGGGCCAGAGGCGTGGGGCGGCGAGAGGGTTCACCAGAGACAGAGTGGGGAGCAGAACAGGCAGATCAGAAATACACTGCTGAGGGGAGCAGCGGGCGAGGCAGGAGAGGTCCGCCGCACCATGTGGGACTCTCCCTGGCCGGGCGTCGAACTCGCGTCGCCGCTGCCGACTGCTCCACAGCGCAGCGCTTAACCGCTGTGCCACCGGGGAGGCCCCCAACTTTGTATATTATTTAACCACAAAATAATTTTTTTCTCGAAGTGTCTTGTAGCACGTCAAGAAAATAGTGCAAAATATGTGGGAAAAGTTTGCCCTAAACTTATCCATCATGTTTTATTTTTCATAGGTGTGATCTTCCTTTGACTTCCATGTGGGCCTGTAGTTCCTCATCAGCCTCCTCACCATTCTCCTGAATTGGCTTGACACTGCGTTGTTTTGGTTTTCCTTCTCCTTCTGAAACCTCTCTTTCTCTTTTTGACTTTTCTCCTTCCTGCTCCCTGGATAGGAGCATTTCTTGTGGTTTTATACTTTACTGCACTCTGTCGTCTGTGATGTCGACTCTGGTCATGCCAGCAGCCCCACCTACAGTCCTAGCCAAGAGATTTCTTTCCCCAAAGGTGTACATTTCCAGTTACATGTTGGCTGTTGCCTCCAAAATCACAGTGTCCCCTCTCCAAAGCCATCTCTTCCTTCTCAACTTCCTCTTTCTCTACTCATTAATTTCTCCTTAAATTCTTCCAGTTTTCTCAATCAGACTTGAAACCATCTTTATTTTTTTTTAAAGATTTATTTATTTATGCATATAAGAGCTGGGGTGTAGGTCAGAGGTGTGGGTTGGTGAGAGGATTCACCAGAGACAGAGTGGGGAGCAGAACAGGCAGATTCACTGAAATACACTGCTGAGGGGAGCAGCGGGCGAGGCAGGAGAGGTCTGCTGCGCCATGTGGGAAGCTCCCTGGCCGGGTATTGAACTCATGCTGCAGTGGCTTCACACAGCTTCACAGTGCTGCGCTTAACCTGTTGTGCCACCAGGGAGGCCCGAAACCATCTTTAATTACTAAGTCTTGTGAATTCTCAGGTCCTTTTTTTTTTTTTTTTTTTTTGTCTATCCCTCCTTAAATGAGTCCTTGATTGCCCCTTTCTGACTACAGAAATAAGTTCCAATTTTCACTTCCTGCTTCCCCTCCTTACCTCCTTCATGGAGTCTGCACACCATCACTGCTTCAATAATTCTAAGTCATTTCTTTGATTTTTCTTTTATTAAAATCTTCCAGTGAGTAAATTCCCATAACTCTGGAATCAAGTCTGCATAACATGCTGGTGGCCAAATGCCCATGGTGTGACTCCCATTTGTACCTATTAGCAACCTATTAGCCTTTATTAACTATCTACTAGCCTTTATTCCAAAGACTCCTCTGAAATTCCAGAAGATCACTATGCATGTGAGAGCAAAGATGTGGAGGTGGGAGAGCATAAAGCACTTGGGGAAGGAAGTGTTTGTGAATTTTTCAGAATTAAATAATCCCTGGGAATCAAGTTCTAAATTATAGTAGATATGCTTGCATGCATATGACTCATTCTCTGGACTAAGACTATTCTGTAAGTTAATATGGTCCCGACTGCATGCAAGGAGCAAAAATAAAAAATGGTATTGCTCAAGGCTTCTATCCATTAAAGCCTTTAGTGTGTCATGTTAAATATTCTCAGGGATTTTGTTGATTAGGATGGACAAATTTATGTGTGTATGCAGACATGAATGAAAAACTACTCCGACAGGCACTTTTGGAGCCCTACCTATACCCCTCAACTCTCACCTCCCCATGACAGAGACAAATGCCTGCATATACTGCAAATATCTGCAACTCTGTATTTGAAGGGCTTTTTTTTTTTTTCTGGTTTCACATATGTGCTAAGCTGGCCCTCAGAGCAAGTGGGCAGTGTCAGAGTTCATGAACCCAGAGAACACCCCCTCAATCAGTGATGGGGAGAGTGTTGGTGGAAACATAGAGACATCAGTTCCCTTGCCCCTTAGTTGGAATAACTCTGAGACATATCTGCAATATCTCCCTGAGTTCCTTATTGGAAGTGAGTTCTAATTGTCACAATAATTTTTGCATGAGAATTACCTTTTACTGACTTCTCCTCAGTCTCACTGTCTACCCCAGAGCAGTGAATTAGGGTCACTTCTCAAGAAAATTAACCAAAAACAAACAAACTAAAAACACAAATCTACTGGTAGTTGATTTTTTTTTTTTTCTCAGAATCAGCTTCTGGAAGGACCCAAACTGAAACAGCTGCTGAATATGGAGTTGCATATTGAATACTTAAGAAGAGTTTATGATATCTGGAATTCATGTCATTGGAGTTGAACTAAAAAATATCTTTCAGGAATCATGGGTCATCTCTGTGGCAAAATTTCTTCCATGCAAATCACTAAGTGGTTTGAACAAAGTAAGTGAAAGCTTTGTCTCTGGAAGATCACCATTAATTTATGGTGGATAATAAAGATTGGTTTCTGATTCTAGCTCTTTTGATATATAAAGGGAAATCATTAAAATCGGAAAATATTACTAGTGGAATAAAATTCAAATTTCCTTTTCCTTTGAACACTTAGGTCTCTTCTACCCATGATGCCCTAGTGGCAAGTTTCAAAATATTTTGCCAAGCCATACGAATGAAACTGTATCTCAAATTCAATAGGAAATCTGAAACTTTGCAAAAAAAAAAAAAAAAAAGAAAGAAAGAAAGAAAGAAAGAAAGAAAAAAATGCAGCATTTCATGAAATCTATGACAGTGATATTGGAGACCTGCTAGAACCAATGCAAACTGGAAAATGAGGATCTGTTAGACGAAGAGAAGGCAACAACTGAAGAAGAGAAAGTGAACATGGATGGTGACAATGACAAGAACTTTGCAACAGTGATCTGAATAGTTTAAGGGACATTCTTGGGAAAATTATGACATCTTCAAATCTTTTAAAAAGTCTTATCTAAGTGTATTATAGGACATTCTGTGAAAATCATACATGAAGGGTTGGATATTACATTATTTTATATCTATCTATCTAGATATATAATATATATATATCTATTTGAAAAATTTCACCCAAGAATGTTCCACTTATATTTTGAGGGACAGAACTGCATTTAGATCTTTTCTTCATCAAGTTTTTAATTCCAAAGTTTGATGTAAAACACCCTTTAAGAGAATCATAAAAACATCTGCTTAGCTTAGTAAGTTGAATCAGGAAGGAGGCTTATCCCTTGCCTCATATAGAGAGTCCTTTGGTTAAATATCCCTTAACCATTGAACTGAGTAAACTTGCTGCCTTTCTTGATTTACAGATGTTTTCTCAGAACTACACTTCCAAACAGTCCCAACTGGCTGTAGCTAAGGGCTGTGTAAATTGATAAGATGCATCTGGCTTCAAGACTCGAATAATAGGGGCAGGCTCTTTGTGTCCTTGGAAAAGCTGGTTGGTGTAGGAGCTGAGTCTCAGAGCCACTTGCACTATATAAGAGTGCCAAGTTAATCCCCAGCAGGGAGAGGCAGGGAGGGAGGCAGGCTGACTGCTGGGCTTTTTTCTTGCTGTTGAAAATCGCTAGGCACTCAGCAGAAATTTTTCTCCTCTCTTCTATCCTGAATATTTTCCTAAACATGAAGGTAAGATAATAGTTTCATTACTTTCCTAAAGGAAGCTATCACGAAAGGGAATGAAACGTAACTGAAAGAAATCAAGTAAGGGGAGGACATAGGAAAATAGAAAAGAGAAAGATCTGGGAGGGACTTAAAAAATTCCTTACTTAAGTATATTTAACAGTTCAGCCAAAGTGAATTCCTTTTTCTAGACTTGCAGTGAATTTACTGGTTCAGATGTCTGGGAATTAGGATTGGAGTAAACATCCATGAAAGTCTTCAGGAAGTCATATAACAATAGTAGGTGTTGAATAACTCATGCATTCATGAATTAAATAATTAAAAATTAAACACAAGTCACAAATTTAATTTGTTTTGTTATGCTAGAATATCAAGTAACCCTATAACTTTAGAATTAATGTGTTATCTGTTACTGTGCCGTGTATTTTTTTAAGATTTATTTTTATTTATTTATGCATGCAAGAACAGGGGTGTAGGTCAGAGGTGCGGGGGAAAGGTAAAAGGATTCACCAGACACAGAGTGGCAAGCAGAACAGGGGGAACAACTGAAATACACTGCTGAGGAGAGGAGAGGGCAAGGCAGGAGAGGTCTGCTGCGCCATGTGGGTCAGCTCCCTGGTCAAGGATCAAACTCATGCTGCAGTGGCTAGTGACAGCTGGATAGCACTGAGACTTTGAGCCCCGTGCCACTAGGGATACCCCCTTTGCCTTGTATTTTAAATTAAAAATTTAGAACATTTATTAGCTAAAAAAAGCTGCTTTCCCCAAAGTCATCTAGCTTATATATTTTCTGCTAGTATTTGTATTAACAATCTACCAATTTCCCTATTTCATGAGACATTTTAGTAATTGGTTTGTGTTTTAAAATGTGTTCACTATCATTGATTATTAACATATTTTGCTTCTGTGATAGTATATATGTTTTTATTATTTAATCGACTCATAAAATATCACCAATAAAGACTCATTGCACTCCAAAATACATACTGAGTTCTCACCTATACTTGAAAGTAGATATTTGTGTTTCTTGTGCTTTTCAGAAAAGGGAAGCTTGGAAAAGCTCTGGCCTGTCAAGACACTCAGCTCCTCCTAGCTGCCTTGACAGATTTGAGTGGAGGAGGTGAGGGCAACAGAATTATATTAGGCTTTTATTTAAAATAGAAACTTAGCAGACAAGCAGTCATCTAGCCTTCTCCATGGCTCTTTAACTCTTTATTCCCAACTCACAGATCCTGACTTGTATAGATGTATTAATTTTCAACTCATTAAAGATTTGCAAACTAAAATAATGCTTGTTGTTTTCTTCTACCCAGGCAATAAGCTTATTCATCTTGGTGGGATTGATAGGAGATTTTGCAATGTTTTCAAGGTAAAACATTTTTGGATTATATGTGGATATCATTAAAAATTATTTCCTCTATTTTTAGGAAATTCTTTAGAACGGTCTGATTATTTACACTGCAATCTGAGCATGTTTATCTCTCCAACAACCCTTTCATCTTCCCACGTTTAAAAAAAGGCAAAACATGTCTTATTCTTGTTCTTATTTTTCTTTTGCTTTAGTCTCTGTTTTCTACTCACCCCAGCACCAAGCTTTTACCTGTAATTCAGAAAATGCTCTCACACATCTTAGGATAGAATGTGCTTTTTAAATGTAGTCCTCACAAAACATTGTTTGGATTTCAAAAGTTGAGTTTTTTAAAGAAAACAATTTTATGGCTCTTGAGGCTTGGGAAAAAGCCGTATCATTTACCCATGGCTTGTGACCATTTCACTCTTTGATGGGACAGGACCAGATCAGTTTATTTTATGAAATTACCAGACTATGTGTCAGGACCTGTACTAGTGACTGGGGGTACAAAAGGACCAAGACAGTTCTGAGAGTCCACTGTGTGATTCTGATCTTAAAATAGCTGATTTCAATACAATGTGATACAGGCTCTTTGAGAGGACCGTGCAGTGTGAGGGGAGCACGGAAAGAGGCCAAGGGAGCTTCCCTTCCGAAGCCTACGAGATTCCTAAACCTGCCTGTTCCTGGAACACAAAATAATATAAATAGTACAATGTTCAGATTGTCTAAGGGCCAAAAATTCTAAGGCAGTTGGATTGTTGGTGCCAGATCAAGAGTACAGGTTTGTAAGTTTGGCTCCAGAAAACCTCTGAGGCACTCAGGCTATAGGATGGACTTTCTGCGTTCAAAGGCTCAACATCAGCGCCAATCCCATGAGTTCAGGATGTCTGCCAGGCAGGTAATATGCTTGAAATCCAGAGATCTGGAGTCCTTGTTCCTTTACCCCTGTAAGGGTTTGGAGTGGGCTTCCTGAATCTCTTAGGACCAAGCTATGTGACCTCTGATATATCCTGAGTCGAGCACTGTGTGAGAGTCAGCTCTCAATTTTCTGCCTATGTTTTGAGTGGAATTGTTTTGGCACAAATTGTTCCTGCTGGAGTGGAACGAATAGGAGGAACATTTAAAAGTATAGTCCTGTCCATATAGACATTTTGTCAGTTTAATTTCCCACTTCAAAGTTCTTTTAGTGCTGCTTCTCTCAGTTAAGAATTTCTAATTTCAATTCATCCTTCAAAATTCCTTTAAAGGTCTTAAAACCATCTTCCAATATATTTTCTCACTTATCCTCCTGATTCTGAACACACCTTTATCTATATTTCCATTACACATCATACTGGACGTGTTTCTGGTAGGAAATCTATCAAATTAGATATGTTGTACTATGGATTATGACTGCATCATTATCTTATGGTGGCTAGTGATTGTATCATTAGAATATGATTTGTTGACACGTCTGTGTCATTGTCCTCCTCTCTATTAATCCACAGCCCTAAATACCTGAACAGTTCCTGGCATGTTACATTACAGTGTTATATATATGGTAGTCACTAAAAATTGTGGTCCATATATTTATATATTTGGGATACTTCTGATTCTTTTTTAAGGGAAAAAAGTGCAGTAATTTTGAACTGTATTTAACTATCCTTTGTGTTCTTCTCTTTTATTTTTCTACCTGCTATATGATGACAACTCAATAGTGCCTCATCTCCAGTCAATTGCCAGTGGAATTCTTACGGCCCTTGGTCAGAATGCAATGGCTGCACCAAGACTCAGGTTCGATCATGTCAAAACTTTTTGTTTATTATCTTTACACAGAAACAGCTCAGTATGGATAAAACAGCATTGGCTTTTGAATATTAATTTTTAGGTTTCTTGAAAATATAATTGGTAATTTTGAAGGGAATAGGGTATGACTTATTTAATAATTAATGTTGGGATAAAGTAATTTCTGTATTCTTATTTTTCTTGTGGGACTTTTCTAAATCTTACATGTGAGCCTAGAAATATATATGGGTTAAAAGTTAAGAGCAATTTATTTTTTTAATTTTTAAAGAAATAAGAATAACATGAAATGAAGTCAGTAGATAATTCAAAATCTGTTTCATATATTTCCACTTTTCTCATCATTTGAAATAAACACTAGCAAGTAGCAAAATGACTATTTTCCTAACAGATAGTAAGTGAGCATCAAAAGCCAAACATTGAGCAGTATTTTATAATCAATTCCTAAGCAGTATATAAGACTTAATCTGGCGATTTTAGAGGACTTCTAAAAATGTCCATTTTTTCTTCTTATTAAATGTTCATGGTGAAAATACAGAAAAGTATAAATAAAACATTACTTTTGATTCTACTACTTAGAAGAAATCCATAATTTTGAAAAAAGATGCCATAATTTTGGCAATTCTTCTTCATTTTTTTTTTTAAAGTTAGCCCTACTTGAAATCACACTGTTCCACCACACAGAAACCCCCTATGGTTATGGAGAAGAGCCAGGGTATAGGGAAGAATCAGGGTGTAGGATCAAGGGGAGGGGGCTGAAACAATTCACCAGAGACAGAGTGGAGAATAGAATAGGCAGATTTATTGAGACACACTGCTAAGAGAAGCAGTGGGTGAGATAAGAGAGGTCTGCTTTCTGGCAATTACTCTTTCAATTTATTTTTTCTCTGTGAGCTTGTAATTTTTGAAAATAGGATTATTTGATCATAGTTTTCTATTCTATTTTAACCTAATATTATACATGAATTTTAATATTTTTATTATGTTCTGTCATTTGAATAAACTTATCCTATTTATCCACTTTCCTGTTGCTTGACATTTGGGTTATTTACATATTTTATTATCATAAAGAAACTTTAATCAACACTTTTGTATGTATCTGTCCATTTTTCTGATAATTTTCTTAGAATTAATTCCTAGAAATATGTCTCAAATGTTCTGAACATGTAAATGGTTAAATAGTTTAAGGTAGTTCAACCTGGATAAAGATATATATTTAAAAATCACATGTTAAATTACTAAAGTAATATGACCATATTATAGAAGATAATTTCTATTTTGAAGTATCATGACAATCATCATTTATGCCAAACATTTATTTAGTGCCTCCATGAGTGGTATTTATAAAATGAACTACACAAATGTGAATGTAGCTGCCTTAAATATAATGGATGACAACTCTGAATGCAAACAGGTACAACAAACCCCAATCACATAAAAGATTTTTAAAATTTAAAAATAGATCAAGTAAGGGCATTCAACTGAAGTTGATAGAAGAGATTTTTCATTTCAGTGGTTTTTGTCTTTGAGTCAAAGTCATCATGCATTGATACATCCCTAGATTAACAATCAGAATTTTCGTTCAGAAAGAGACAAGTGAAAATGAAAAGGGGTCACACGATCAGAATTTGACAGGTGAGAATGAGATTGCAGAGCGTATTCCGCCATCAAGGTCATTCTGGTGGATGGGAAGGGAAAACACGACTTATACAAGCAACACAATCTGTGCTTTGGGACCTCAGGAAAAAAAACAAATTAATAATTCACACGAGAGATGTCTGTATCAGTAAAAACAGGAGCTAAAAGCTATCCAAAAGTTGTGCTGGGTTCCATTCCCCACGGCTCCTCTACTCAGACACAATGGAAGGTGCCAGGTTCTCTCCTGACTCTACTGCCGACTTCAGATTACATTACCGTGACCCTGTGTCCCAAGGAATCACCCCAACTAACCCATTTTAGGGAAGATGAATAAATTCCACACTGGTTTATATGTAAGGTTCTCCATATTGGCCTTTGCTCAAGGTTGAAAGTCCCAGGAATCTCAAATTGTGTTCTTTCTCATTAATAGGGAAGAGGTGAGCACAGGAAGAGGCTTAAAAGACACCTTTGATCACCACTGGGAAGGAAAAGGATTTTGTAGATCTTTCGATTTAAACACTAGATACACATCTTCATATTGATTAAATGAATTTTAGGACAAATTAGTTGTAAATTTCTCATTTGGTTTGATGATTTCCTCGGTTTTTCCATACTTCCCCCCACGACCCCCCCCCATGGAGGTTTTGCCTTACATATGTAGTACCAGACATATTTCCCAGATCAGAGGTCAGTGATTTTGATTGTCTAGTGAAATTTCATTGTAGATATAGCTTCACTTTTGAAGTATTTAGGCTCCTGTATGGTAAATTTAACCACCATTTAGCATATGTCTCTCTCTGGATTGTTTTTTCTTGCCATGCCTACCTGAAGGAGGCTTTAAGGTTCAGTGCGAATCAATTGCCACTACTTTTCCAAAGGTTTTTCCAACTCTTTCTCCATCTCCCTTCCCTGAATCTTTACTCTCTCCCAAGCAAAATTCATTTCATCTTCTCTAATTAGCTATTGTATGCTCTGACAAAAACATTAGTCATTCTATATTGTCATTTACTTATGTATCTATACAGTTAACTCAGGTTAGTTTCTTTCATTGTGCTCATATGTAGAATGAAAAATATGTTTTGGGAGCACTTGATACATAAAACGCCAATTTCACTGGACTCAAGGACAAGTGCATGTGTGGGTTTATTGATTTTGGAGGTTTTACCTCTCTGGGATAGAGAGGTAACTCTTTTTTTAAAGATTTATTTTATTTATTTATGCATGCAAGAACTGGGGTCTAATTGTGGGGGGTGAGAGGATTCACCAGAGACAGAGTGGGGAGCAGAACAGGTGGGTTGACTGAAATACACTGCTGAGGGGAGCAGCAGGCAAGTCAGGGGAGGTCTGCTGGCCATGTGGGTTAGTTCCCTAGCCAGGGATCGAACTCATACCCCAGTGGCTGGCCATAACTTGGTAGTGATGAGACTTTAACCCCTGCACCACCAGAGAGGCCCCAGAGAAATTTCTTAAGCATTATTTCCCCAAGTATATTAATTTTCCTTGGATTTTATTTCTCAGATAAAGAAAATTTGAGTTACTGAAAAGCACTACCTGTTTTGTATTTAGACTCGCAGGCGGTCAGTTACTGTTTATGGACAGTACGGGGGCTATGCTTGTGTTGGAAGTGCTTTTGAAACACAGTCGTGTACACCTGTACGTGGTTGTCCGTTAGAAGAAGGATGTGGAGAGCGTTTCAGGTGTTTTTCAGGTATTTGTTTTCTGTACATCTGGCACAGAGAGTGTGAATTCAAATGCATTTTGGATATCTTGTCAGTATTCATCTGTTGAATTTTACTGGATTTATATTGTCTAGGCCTTAATTTTACCCAAATATCAGTAAGATTTTTATTGGCACATCAATCATACACTCAGCCATCATTCTCTTGAATACAAGGGAAGATGTCTGGTATTAAAGGTGGGGGTGGACAGGCTGACTTATTTTTCCTATCTGTACCCTCACCATTTGTATTCATATTCATATCCCAACACCTGGAAGAGTGTCCTGCACAGAGTAGATATAAAGAAATGTTGAGTTTTAGCCTTTTGATCGAGTTCCCATGCTCTCAAAGCTTACAAATCTAAATGACCGAGAAAGTCAGGACTTTGCCTCTTAGCCAGTATTACAGAAAAGAAATGTAAAGTTGAAGGGCAGGAGGCCAGTCTGTCTTCCCAGTGGCCTGCACTGTATGAATTTTGGAGGATTCAGATAAGTTACTTGATAATTATGGGGAAGAACCGGGAATTTGACCTTAGGTTCCATTTTGAATTTTGTGTCTAACAGAGGTCAGAAATAATTTTGTATGTTTCAAAATGAGGACCAAAATAATCACCAGTCCTTCTTTGAACACACTGAGGGTTTATCCCAACTTCACCTTAGAATAACAGTGCAGCGTGGGGGTGAGGTGGGAAGGGGAAACCTTTTTCATTCTGGATACCATTTCCCTTCTTCTCTTTTTAATTTTTGTGTGGTGGCTTTTCTTGAATTCAGGTCAGTGCATTAGCAAATCTTTGGTTTGCAATGGGGATTCTGACTGTGAAGAAGATAGTGCTGACGAAGACAAATGTGAGGACTTGGAAAGTAGACTTTCCTGTGACATGGATAAACCTCCTCCCAACATAGAACTTACTGGAAATGGGTAAGGTGCTGAACACCCTCCCATCCACGTTGATGGAATGCAGTTTTTAATTTTGTTTTGTGTATTTTTCTGGTTTGGTAAGTTTAATAACACATCACCTAATAGCCAAACATTTAACTCAGAGCTCCACATCCTGAAACATTTTAAAAAATTCTTTCTGTATACCTGCATGGATATATATTATACACACGTATGTGTATGATAAAATTTAGAGTCATCAATTGTCCTTGGAGTGGCAGTTTTAGTACTGAAAGTCTTGCATCAAGGGAAATCCCTCAGTCCAGGGGGTGGTTGCCCAATGAGCGGTGTGGTGGTGGGGCAGAGCTGGGAGAGAGAGGGAGAGACTCAGTTACAGGGGTCTACATTTTTGTTTCCAAGTACAGTTGGGAAAATCTTGTTTGCCTTTTCAAAGAGAATTCTTTTCTTCCCCTTCATTTATTTATTTATGCTTACAAGAGCTGGGGTACAGGCCAGAAGTGTTGGAGTGCAGTAAGAGGATTTACCAGAGACACAGTGGGGAGCAGAACAGGCAGATTGACTCAAACACACTGCTGAGGGGAGCAGCGGGTGAGGCGGGAGAGGTCTGCTGTGCCACGTGGGAAGCTCCCTGGCTGGGGATCAAACTCGTGCTGCAGCGGTTGCAGCTAGATTCATAGTGCTGAGACTAACCCCTTGCACCACCAGGGAGGCCCCAAAGAGAAAGGTCACCTGACCAAAGGTTTTAAGGCTTTAAGATAATCTGTTTTAGAGTGATAGATGTCATTTTTCTATAACATTTTAAAGTTCATTAACAGAGAAATTGTAAAATTACTCTGGAGAGTGTACCACTCAGCATACTAAGAGACAATTAGAAAACTTAATACAGAGAACTCTCGGTTTTCAAGAGTAATCTTAATTGTATTGGTTTTATCTATAGGTTCTAGTCAAACTAGCTGTTAGCATAGATATAAAAAGACTTTGTGTTTTCCAAATACATTCTTAGCCTGAAAGGGTGTTGGATTTTTTCCAAACACTGGTTTTAGCTGTTATACCAGGCAGGGGAAGTTGGATAATGCTTGGTGTGCATTATGATGCTGTTCTCTTTATTTGAACATTCTTAAAGAGATGCCTAACTAATGTACTTGAAAACTTTCTAGAGTTCTCTGATGATGCCTTTTTCAGCAAGTGCTATCTCTGGCTTTTAACTGCCTTTTGTTCTTCCCTTATTCCATTTTTTAAAAACAGTTACAATGCACTCACTGGCAAGTTCAGGAACAGAGTCATCAACACTAAAAGCTTTGGTGGTCAATGCAGAAAGGTGTTTAGTGGGGATAGAAAACGCTTCTACAGACTGAGTGGAAATATCCTCTCTTACACATTCCAGGTAGGTACTTTATTACATTCATCTAATTTATTTCTAATCTGTGAATTATTTCCAGAGATGATTATTTATATGATGTATTTCTTTTGTTATTTGTTGAAGATTTTCTTGTTGCTTAAGTGTGGGTAAATGTTATAAATGTTTTACATGGGCTTAAAACAAATACACTGCTGAGGGGAGCAGCGGGCCAGACAGGAGAGGTCTGCTGCGCCATGTGGGAAGCTCCCTGGCTGGGGATGGAACTCGCGCTGCAGTGTCTGCAGATAGCTTCATAGTGCTGAGACTTAACCCCTTGTGCCACCAGGGAGGCCCGATGCTTTCAGACCTGTGTCATTGAAGCTGAAATACCCTTATGCCTCATTTTCAACTCCATCTTCCTATTGGGCCCAGAACTTGTGGGTGGCAAAACTCTAGGCCCTGGCTGTGGCTGGTCACAAGCGTCTTCCCACAGTTACAGTGTGACTTCACTTAAAAAAGCATTTCTAGGGCCTCCCCGGTGGCGCAGCAGTTGAGTGCTGTGCTGTGGGGCTGTCAGCAGCGGTGACGCTAGTTCAATGCCCAGCCGGGGAGAATCCCACATGGTGGGACAGACCTCTCCTGCCTCGCCCGCTGCTCCCCTCAGCAGTGTACTTCTCATCTGCCTCTTCTGCTCCCCGCTCTGTTTCTGGTGAACCCTCTTGCCGCCCCACGCCTCTGGCCTGTACCCCAGCTTGTATGTAAAAAAAAAAAAAAAAGCATTTCTAACTGCTGGTGGTAGGATGGTTTCCACTTGTGAAATATTTCATGCTTACAAGTATGTGAATAACATATACATGTAGTTTGATGAAAACAAAACAAATATCTACATATGCTGTCCACCTCCACATGAGGCTAGAGAATGCTGCCAGTGCCTGGCACGGCTCCATCTACCCCGCTCTGATCACATCTCTTCCCCACTCCCCAGGCAAACAGGATCTTATATTTTTGGATTAATTATTTCCTTATTTTTTATATGTTTATTTCATAGGTCTTGATATCTAAAAATCTGATTCATTTTTGCCTGTTTTTTCCAATTTATATAAATAAGTCATTAGTATGTATATACTTTATTGAGATAACATTGGTTTACAAAAATCTATGATTTAGGGGAGTAAGTTCACACCTGTTCAAATGTGTTCACCACACCACACCCAGGGCACCCATCTCCTCCACCATCGTCCATTGGGATCACTCTCCACTCTTTGTTCCCACCTTCCATCAGTCTATAATCTTCTATGACCTGTTTTTCCTCTCAAAATTATGGTCTTGAAATGTACTCATGTTGGGCCTCCCTGGAGGCTCAACAGGTTAAGTCTCAGCAGATGAAGCTATCAGCAGCCACTGCAGCACGAGTTCGATTCCCAGCCAGAGGGCTTCCCACATGGCTCAGCAGACCTCTCCTGTCTTGCCCGCTGCTCCCCTCAGGAGTGCACTTCAGTGGATCTGCCTGTCCTGCTCCCCACTCTGTCTCTGGTGAATCCTCTCACCAGCCCCACACCTCTGGCCTATACCCCAGCTTGTATGCATTTATAATCTTTAAAAAAATGTACTCATGTTGCTGTAGATGATAGTTTGATTGTTGCTCCCAATTTTTTATTATGAATATACCATGGACATTCTTGTGTCGTGGTTCTATGAAATGGGCAAGATTTTCTCTAGGGCATACATCTGAAACTCAAATTGCTTCTTTGTGTGTACACACACACACACACACACACACACACACACACACATCTATACATAATGCTTTACTAGATAAAGTTTCCACAATGGATATATCATTAATTTGTGCCCCCACCAGTGTAGTTTGTGTTCCACTCCTTGCTAACAATCAGTGTTGCCTGACTTCTAAATTTTGCTTATGGTCTCAAGGTCTTCTCTGACTCCTGGCTTCTGCTTGTTGCATGCTGTTTTCATCTTACACATCTAAACATATCTGTTCTCTGATTTCCACATAAAATGTATTCCTGCAAAAAGTGCTGAATTTAGAGGATGTTCCTAGAGATTTAGAGAAATATAGAGGAGAGGGAGTGATTAAAAAAAATTTTTTTAAAGATTTACTTTTATTTAGTTATGCATACAAGAACTGGGTTGCAGGCCAGAGGTGCTGGGGCATAAAAGGATTCACCAGAGATAGAGTGGGGAGCAGAATGGGCAGATCTACTGAAATATACTGCTGAGGGGAGCAGCGTACGAGACCAGAGAGGTCTGCTGAGCCATGTGTGTTAGCTCCTTGGCCGGAGATCAATCTCATACCGCAGTAGCTGGTGCTAGTTTGACAGCACTGAGACTTTAACCCCGGTGCCACCAGGCAGGTCCCTAAATTTACTTTGTTAACCAGGAATAATTTGAATCAGTGATCAAAAGAGCTCATATATATTAAGAGCCCTTTATATACTAAGCTCTGCCTCAAATGAATTAAATAGATATTTGTTTTTCTTTATAATAACTCAAGAAGGTTACTATCATCTCTATTTTACAGTTGAGAAAACAGAAACAAAGAAATGTTAAATGCCCACCTTCATAAATGTAGTAGATGACAACATGCATCAGAATCCTAGGGGTGTGGCTACAGAGCTCTTGTAGTCCACTAGGGCAGAATTAGAATATGTGTAAGTTTTGACAAGAATGAGTCCAGTAGAGGAAGAAAAATTGAAGCTGTAGGAGAGGGAATAAATTTAGTCAATAAATTTAATAAGTCCTTTGAATAGGTGACTTTTTAGAAAAGTTGTGTGTGCTCACTTCATTTCTTTTACTTCTATCAGCTGCTTCTATATTGATATTACTTGTTAGCTTACTGTGGATATTTTTATGTTGACTTCTGATCTAGGATAAACTAAAGGATAAGCAACATTATTTTTCTTCTCTGAATGCTAGAACTATCATGTCCTAGTTAACCACATGTGACAATTCTGTTGTCTGTTTTAACAGTCTTTGGGGATGACTTTTTCTTCATCATTTAGCAGAAGAACAAATTCAAGTTTTAGCATTTGTTCATGTCAAAAGAATTAAAAAGTAAAACACATTGTTGGATCACCTGGAACATTCTACAGAAAAATCTACAAGATCAAATTTCTTCATCTTCATATCACCTATCATCTGTTGTCCTCTATTACTTAAAAAGTCAAGGACCACGACTTTCCTGGCGACACAGTGGGTTAAGTCGCAGCATTATGAAGCTGTCGGCAGCCACTCGATCCCCAGCCAGGGAGCTTCCCACATGGTGCAGCAGACCTCTCCTGCCTCACTCACTGCTTCCCTCAGCAGTGTACTTCAGTAGACCCACCTGTTCTGCTCCCCACTCTGTCTCTGGTAAATCCTCTCACCATCCCACACCTCTGGCCTATACCCCAGCTCTTGTATGTATAAGTAAATATTTTTTTTTTAAAGTCAAGGACCAAGTTGTTTGTAGTTTTCTTTTAGTGTATCTTTGTTAATTTGCTCACTCCTTAGCTAATTATTGACATTACAGCAAAATGGAAGGTGTTTGTATAAAATGTATTTTGTGAAACACCTGGGATTACTTTACTGATACCATGTCACCTGCTTAACAAAGAATAACTTTTAAATTAATTCTTTTTTATACTCATATAGGCCTGGTCTTAAAGATTCATAGCTGTTTTGTGTCAATAAAAAGTTTTGTCTTTTTAATAAATTATCTTTTCTAAAAGATCCATGAGAAGATTCTTCGTTATGTCAAAGTTCTTAATTTGGTCATAGCACAATTTTTCATTTTCTTTGTAGGTGAAAATAGATAATGATTTTAATTATGAATTCTACAACAGTAGTTGGTCTTATGTAAAACATACATCAACAGTTCATACTTCATCTAAAAGTAGAAAGTTCTTTTTTAGTTCTTCCCAATCGTCTTCATCCAGTCATACTTCAAATACCGATGAAATCCATAAAGAAAAGGTCAGTATGAAATACTAATTCACTTTCCCATATCTACTGGTTTAAGTATTTTTAACTTTAGCAATAATGTATTTGCCAAAAGGATCAGTTCTTAATTTTTAAAATTAAGGCAATAGTATCTTTTTCAATGAGATAACATATTTACAAAATATAATCCTTTTTGATAATTTTTTCATATTCTCTACTCTCATTAAAGTATTCTTATTTGAAAACCTTCTAGTTAAAACTATTCTAAATTTCTAATTCATGATTGCTGATGCTATTATAAAAATTATATACAATTAAAAAATCCAATTACTGTGGTCTTCCTAAACATTAATACAAAAGTCTTTTTTAGAAGGTATATGAAACTCATTTTCTTTGATTGCATAGTTAGGAATCAGGAAACATTTGATAGTCTTTTAATTGCTGTATTATACTATTAATAATTTATCTAAAAAAATAAGTACATGAAATGAAAAGATTTTAAAATATTTTATTACTTTTGAGATCCTAAGCCTTCATCTGAAGAAGGTAAAAACTTATTTTCAGATGGTTGGTTGTTTTGAGAAACTTAAACTTTTATCTTGGGCAACCTGATCATCATTCACCATCTTCATATCATCTCATTCTCAAAGCCAGTAACTCGATTAGTAAATCACACAAGGGAGGGATAAAGAATATTGGTTTTGTTTGCTTTATGACTACAGCTGAATATGAAAATGTGAAATGTGAAAATATTTGTCATTTCCATATTATATTGTTCACATAAGTGAGGATTTGGTAGACATATGTTTTGGACATCAATAAAAAATGCTTAAGAAATGGTTAAAAGATCTCATTGTAATATGGCTTAAATTGTAAATACCCCAGTATAGGAGACAAATTATATGGTCACCTATAAATCAGATTCAAGATGAGGATCCTAGAGTGACATTATTTTACATACTACTTGAGACGTTAGTTAATTCATGAAGTTTACTCTCTTTTTCTAGTTGAAGAGGGCGTAGAAACTCTGGTTTTCATGAGATTGGACACATTCAGGGTGGTAAGGCCATGGACCTTGGGTTTGAAACTTAAAAAGGCACGTATAAAAGAAATTTCCATGACATCACTCAGATATTATTACTATTTGGAATTTCAAAAATTCCTTAGATTATTTCAAGTGGGTAAGCATAGAAGAGACATTATTATACAACAGATTTCTTTTTTCATTTAAACATTTAAAAATTTATCAAATCAACTTAATCTTAAATTAATTTTTTAAATTCAATTTTTTTCATTTCAAAAACACATGTATTCCCAGACAATTGGAGGTGGTAGTTGATCGAAATGTTGGCTAGGGAACTATTTTCATTGCCTTTTATCTGAAACCTAAAACTCCATTTCCTTTTATTCTTTCCAGAGTTACCAATTGTTGGTTATTCAGAACCATGTTGAAGTGGCTCAGTTTATCAATAACAATCCGGAATTTTTGCAACTTGCTGAGCCATTCTGGAAGGAGCTTTCCTACCTTCCCTCTCTGTATGACTACAGTGCCTACCGAAGATTAATCGACCAGTACGGGACACATTATCTGCAGTCTGGGTCCTTAGGAGGAGAATACGAAGTTCTATTTTATCTGGATACAGAAAAAATCAAACAAAGTGGTAAAGAATTAAAAAATTATTATCTGAAGTCATTGTAGGGATTTTAATGGGGAAAACATGTAGTTAACTTAAACTTCAGAACTTTAAAATATGAAAAGTAGAGATTAAACTGCAATGGAATCCAAAATTGCAAGTACCCACTATCTACGCCACGCAAAGTCTCACAAGCTAGCCTGCTGTTGTGGAGCCACTGCCATTACTGATTATCTCTAGAGAATGTTGATTGTATTTTAGAATGCTTTTTAACCTTTCCTGGTTTTTATATTAAATAATATTTCTTGAGGAAAACTAATGAAGAATTTATTTATACAGAAGAAATCCAATTTTTTAAAAAGAAGTACTTTATTTATCTCTGTTCTTTACGCCTAATATTCCTTTACGCCTTTACTACTCATACTCCCGACCTTGATGCCTGCACTTTCTTCCCTATTCCAGATCACTTCTTCAGGTTGATTCTTTACAGTCAAGACTCCTTACAAGCCTGGAGAGATTCTGATGGGAAATTCAGGGATTTTGTAACCTTTTGGGTAAACTTTTGTGTTGATATACATCTGTTTGCCTTGGTTAAATTTTTCCATTGGGCATAATTTTTTACCTGTTAAGATTTAAAGAGATTTTGAACATGTTGAACATCACTGGTTGGAAATGAATGCACAAGTACAGGATTTTATGGCAATAACAGAAGTAATGTTTCTTTGGGAAATGAATTAAGCAAGTGACTTGATCTAAACGCAGTTTCACTGCCCTTTATAAAAATTTTTATCACTTAAAAGAAATGGAAAGGACATTATAAAGCTTTTCAAGTTGGTAGGAGTATTTTTTTTTAAAGATTTATTTTTTTATTTATACATACAAGCTGGGGTACAGGCCAGAGGCGTGGAGCGGCTAGAGGGTTCACCAGAGACAGAGTGGGGAGTAGAACAGGCAGATCATAAATACACTGCTGAGGGGAGCAGCAGGCGAGGCAGGAGAGGTCTGCCACACCATGTGGGATTCTCCCTGACTGGGCGTGGAACTCGCGTCGCCGCTGCCGCCGACAGCTCCACAGCGCAGCGCTTAACCGCTGCGCCACCGGGGAGGCCCATATAGGAGTATTTTTTTGAGTAAAATTTTCCCTCTGGAGCAGTTAGTTCTGTTCTTCCTAAAAATTTTAATTTAAATAAAGTTTTCGTTAAAGCTTCTGGGATGTAATATAGGCCTGCAAGGTTTCTTTAAGAAGCATTGAGAGTATTAAAATATAGCTAGCAAAATTATTTGAGAAAAACATATTTCCATATTATTATTTTCAGATCTGCTCTTAAAAAATGCATGGCTAGAGCCATTTGATAATGATTTGTCATATTGTAAGGGTATGAGTCATACAATGGAAATTTTAGGAACCAAAGAGATGTTAACGATGAGGAGACTGTAGCAGTAGAACAAGGGTTTTAAGAGTTAGTTACTGTAGAACCAGAACCTAGATTTGGGGGTTTCCAGAAGGTAGGCTGGAGGCCACTACACACCTGCTTTTAATTGTTTGCTTTATTCCTGAGAAGCTTACTGCCTTTGGGTGGACAATATCACTCTTTAAGTTGTTCAATTTCTACTTCCTCCACTGTCTCATGTCTCATCTCTTCCCTCTCTGGTCAAAGCTAAAAGGTGCTTATATTAGCTGAACCATTTGTTCCAAACCTAAGTTTACACTTTATGCTCATTATCTATTATTATACTTAGTAACAAAAACCCAATATCCCTTTTTCTGATCCCTGATCTTTCCAGGGTACTTGACGGTGTATGTACCATGTTACTCTTGATAGATTGCTGCAGCAGTAGGGAGCAGCCCTTATACCCACTCTCACACCTGACTGTCTCAAAGGACTTCTTCTACAAATGTGGAAATTAAGCACCTTACAATTTTTCCTCCAGGTCTCAGTTCAACAGATCAGAATAGCTGTGCTTCCTCAAGTTTCAATTTTTTGTTTCTTCAATCCTCAAGCCAGTCATGTAGGAATCTGGAAAATGCCTTGAAATCAGCTTCAGGTAAAGGAGAACAGTGTGGGGGGAGGGGAGATTGTTGAGGGGGAGGGAGGGTCAATAGGCATTGTAAGCTTCCTGTCCATCCTCTTCTGATTAATTCCTGGTCTTGAAGGACTTTATAAATATTCTATTTTGTGTCTTTCATGTATTTGTGGTTGTTTTACTTCTATTCTCTTTCACAGGCATAGCAGTGAGATCCCATGCAGAGTAGAAGTTCACTGGTGTCTCCTGTGTAATATAAATATGTCCTCCGTGTATAAGATCCTCCTCCCCCATGAAGAAGGTTGCCAAACAAGCCTAGGAAAGTGCTACTATAAGGAAAAGGTTCAGGGACACTGTGGCATGGAGGCTCAGTGCACTGAAAAGTTTTTGAGTATGTCGATGACGCTAGAGAGGATAGGGAAGGTGTTGTACTATCTTTGAGTGATTGAAGGAGGAATTGGAAGGGTAAACTGATTTAGTTGTGTCTGTGATGCCATGTAAAGGAGTTTGAATGTCTTCCTGATACAAGGGATGCTGTTAAAGAATTCAATACAGAGAGTGATGAAATGAAAAATTGCACAAAGTTGGGCAGAAAAAAGAGGGAATGAAAAGGAATAATTTTTTTAAAGATATATTTATTTATGCATACAAGAACTTTATGGAAATGTTCTGAAATTGCAAAAATTAAAAAAAGGAACTGAAAATCACCCAAATCTAATTTGCAAATTTGGAATTTCTAGCATGTACTGTGTAAAAATCAATTACAGATGGAGATAAAAAGCTTTCTGAAATTATGAGGCACATAAATGGAAAAAAGGATTCAATTAGTATTCAAACTTGTTAGAACATTTTTGATGTGTTAATGTATGCTTGCAGATTAATAGGTGTTTTGGCTTATTGTTAGTATTCCAGGTGCAATGAACTATTTTTCCTCCAACAATTTATTTTGAAAATTTCCAAACCTAAGGAAAAATGGAATGAACATAGTATTATTAAACATTCAACATCTACTTTATAAATGTGATAATTACTATTTTGCTATTTTCCTATATATACTTACATTTAATATTCACTAGCAATTATAAATATTACACATTTAAAATATAATTTTGCTGAACTGTTTGGAAGTAAGTTTCAGATATGACCATGCTTTATCCTTAAATATGTACATGTATCTTCTATAAAGCAAGACATTTCCATTTGTAACACAATCCTCACTACAATAAGAACATAAATACTATGAAGAATAATTTCCTAATGATTGTGTTTTTCTTTTTTCTTTTTTTTTCTTTTAATAGAAATGATCTTTTAGGGTAGTTTTAGGTTCACAGCACCATTGAGCAAAAAGCACAGAGTTCTAATATGCTTCAGTCCCCACATAGGTAGCCTCCCCCAATAATAGCCTCCCCCACTCTCAGCCTCTAGCATCACAGTGGTAAATTGCTTATAATTGATGAACCTACAGTGACACATTGTTCTCACCCACAGTCCCTAGTTTATTTTATTATTATTACTTTTTAAGGATTTTATTTATTTATTTTTGTGTAGAAGAACTGGGGTGTAGGCCAGTGGAATGGGGTGTGAGAAGATTTGCCAGAGACAGAGTGGGGAGCAGAACAGGTAGATCTGCTGAGATACACTGCTGTGGGGAGCAGCAGGTGAGACAGGAGAGGTCTGCTGCACCATGTGGGTCAGCTCCCTGGCCAGAATTGAACTCAGGAGGGCCATAGTGGTGGTAGTGCTGAGACTTTAACCCCTAGGCCATCAGGGAGGCCCTACAATTCCTAATTCATATTGAGGTCTACTCTTGGTGGTGTATGTTCTAGGGGTTTGGACAAATGTTTAGTGACATTTATCAACCATAGTCATACAGAACATGAGAGCAGTTTCACTGCCCTGAAAATCTCCTATGCTTTACTTACTCCTTCCACCCCCACCCCTGGAAATCACTGATCATATTACTGTCTCCATAATTTTGCCTTTTTCAGAATGTCATATAGTGGATGGGTTATGTTTAATACTTGGCAGACTTTTTACTTTCCTAGTCTCATTTTGACTTTTTTTGTGCATTTGACTTTTTCATTTACTTTTTTCCTTGTGTAGGAACTCAGCGCAATGTTTTACGAGGAAACCCTTTTGTCAGAGGGGGAAGTGCAGACTTAGTGTCTGCTCTGAGTTTCTTGGATTTGAACAATCCTGCTGGGAACAGACAGCGATATTCTTCCTGGGCAAGATCTGTGACTGATCTTCCCCAAGTCATAAAACAAAAGGTAAGTGATGCTCTCTTTTAGGCAACAGAAGCAGTTATGTTTATTTGCGTTGGGAAAATGTGATTAAATCAAGGTGGTTAAACAGAGAAGGCTGTAATTAGCATATTCTGTATCCCAATTATGTTTTGTATGGTAAGATGCATGCATACATAATAATAAGAAACAGAGGTTCATTATCTTGTATGTCCATATTTTAGTTGTAAAGGTGAAATGTCTTGTAATTCCTAAGAGAAATTAATGACAAGATTTGCCTATTACGCTTTCAACATAATTTGATTATGTTTTGTTTGCTCCCTAATTCCGAGTTACCAGTTCTTACAAGAGGAAGGTATTCAGGCATACCTGCTATTACATCTGACAGGTCACCTTCATGCCTGTGGCCTGGCTTGTAGACTCCTAGAGTCATGGAAATGAAGATAGAACCAATTTAGCTGGCAGAACTTTGAGATGTTTTATGAAGTTAATTTTTGTAGAACAACATGGTGTTCCTAAAGACAGGAGAGCTAGGTAGCAGTCAGACCACAGTGTTAACGGAAGTCATGGGGTCAGTGATACACTCTAAAACCTGATCTATTAGAGTGATTAAAAAAAAAAAGAGGTAGGCAACCATAAAAACAATAGCACAACTTTTTACATGCCAAGTTGTTAAGAAATGTATATGTACTACAATAATCGTAACACAATACCTAGAAATGCAACCTGAAACTTGCTGGGTGATAGTAGGGTTAAAGCTTATGAACTATTGTGAAGTGGTAGAAGGAGAACAATCAGAAATGACAGGCAGTTGTAACACCAGAGGGGATGGGTGTAGTTTATTACACAGGCAGTGAACTTGGTGGATGTTTGAGGTATATATCTTGTGGGCATTTTCTGTATCTCTAAGCACCCTGGTTCAGTACTGTCCACTTTTCTGTGTTCACCTGATATTTCTTGTGGATGAAGTTGTACATATAAGAAAACATAAAATTTGCAATGTGCTCATATTGTTCCCTAATATTCAATTTCAACAGGATAAATTCATATTTTCAAAACAAATGCTAGAGCAGAACTGATTCTAGGATCTATTCTCCGCCATGGGAGTCAAGCAGTGTGCCAGGTGAAACTTGACTTTCGAGATTAAGAAATGTGAACATATTGTATACTCTCAAAATTTATAATAGCTCAAGTACCCTCCTAACACCATATAGCACCCATTTTTCTCCAATTAAGGGATAGATCAGAAAGTGTGTTTTTTTCTGCAGAATTTTGAAGTGTTATTACCCATTAAAATTCAAAGAGGCCCATTTTTATAGTCAGTATCCCATTTAAATCTTTAAAAGTCCTAAGTCATTGATTAGGGAAAACCAAACATTCCCTTTTGTTCTCAACTATGTACTTTTCCACATAGGACTCTAAGAGTTGTAGCCATAGACAGTAAGAGGGTCAGGGAAGGGGCAGAGAGCGAACAGGATACTGCAATGCCATCCAGTTCAGAAGTGGTAGGGCAGAGTTGGCAGGAGACGGACAGACTCTCTGAGTTATCTGCTGGCTGCAGCCAGTTCCCACTGCTTTTCTCAAAAGCCAACTTTTCCCAACTTTGGGCTCAGTGACAACATGGTGGCATCCTGAAACTGCCATGGAGAGAGCAGTAAAAGTGCAGAAATTGACAGTTGTTATACATCAGAGACATTTTGTTCCCAGGCAGCAGGTTGTTAAAGCTTAACCAGCACATTTGTGGTCTTGAAGTTCCTTTTCTTTGGCCAATCCAACACAGAGCAGTGATGCCTACCTGTTTTAAATTTCTTCAGGGAGAGAGTCCTGGTCTGCACTAGAGAGTCTATAACATCTCTCAGAGTCAGGGAATTTAATCTTAAATCTAATTGTACTTGCTGCGTTGCTGTGATTTAAGTGCATTTCCTTCTCTTCTGTGCTCTGCGGGGTTATGAATGTATTGTCTTTAAAATAATCTTTCAAAAACTAGAAAATGAATGTCCTGTTGGTTTTTCAAATTTCATGCATGCACACAATATAAAAATGTGGTTCTAATTTTCTCTAGGTTTATTTTGCAAAGAAAGTGAATTGCTTCTACTTTTTATTTGAGCAAGAAACAGTTGGAATTAACATGAGTAGCTTTTGATTGTTTTCATGGGGATTGAGCCTAAACACAAATAGAAAAATATTCTCCCCTAAAACTCTGATTAGTGACTGTGATCTCTATCTGTACAGCTGACACCTTTGTATGAGCTGGTAAAGGAGGTGCCTTGTGCCTCAGTGAAAAGACTATACCTGAAACGGGCTCTTGAGGAATATTTGGATGAATTTCATCCCTGCCACTGCCGACCTTGTCAGAATGGTGGCTTGGCCACCGTTGAGGGGACCCAGTGCCAGTGCCACTGTAAGCCATACACATTTGGTGTGGCTTGTGAACAAGGAGTCCTTGTGGGAGATCACGAAGGTGAGTGTGCTGGATTTTCTCTAGTTACTCTGGACACAGAGATGGAAATTTTTTGATGGAGAGGTGCAAGTCTCTTTGAGCATTTGAAGTTAGTAACTCTCTCCCTATTCTACCTCTGGATTACAGCTACTGGGATCAAAGGCCCATGGCTGTCTCTCTCTTTTCCTATGTGAATTAATAGAGCCAGGTACCATCTGTCCTTATTCCCTATTAAAGGAGTTTTCTCTCTGCCCCAAACAGCTCTGTCCATCCATAGTCCTCTCATTAATTTCTTTGTCATAACAAAGTTCTGTGGAACTTGTGTTGTGTTACCTAACCTTTGTGAGGGTAAGCTCTTTGAAACACCTCAAATTCTAGTTTGTACCATTGATTACAATGTACTATACCGTTAATTACTCACAAATATCAGTTAAATCTCTGCTGTGTATTCAACAGTGTTCTTGGTGCTTTTCACACTTAGAACAGTCAACAGGATGATGACTTTGATTAAGCAAAATATAACACAATTTATGTATATTTGTTCTTATATTTATTTATGGCTATTTCTAGAAAGTTCATTTCTTAAGATCAGGACTTTATTCCCGGAGCGTGATATAAGGTTTGATTCATAAAATCACTAACAAAAGCAACAAATTCATGGCTAAACTGTAGTTGCTCACAGACAAGCACCAGGAAGGCATCTTTGCCTCCAGCCTCTCCCTGAGTGCCTGTCCTGATAAATGAAATTCCACCACTGTGATTCATACCTTTGTGGCTTGAATTTCCAGTTATTTGATAAAATGGAAGCTCCCCCTACTGGTAAGGAATGAGTTAGCAACCATAATCTATAAAGCTGTTATTACCCCCTGTAATATTCTCAGGGGATGACTTTATTAACTCAATTGCTAATTATGACAGTGTAAGGAAGATCATGGGAATAAATATTTGCATAAAATATTATGAAAAATAGTTTAGTTTTGGTGTGTGTGATTCTAAGCAGTGGGTTGGAGTGGAGAGGGGGAGAGAGTTGGGTGACAGTGGAAACAGCTAAGGAGCAGTAGGCACACCCGTCTATTATGAGGAAGAAATGCTTCAGGGGGAATGGTTTCTGAGATCAGTTTCTAAGCAGGAAAGCAAAGCGCTTAGAATATGGTGTACGTTCTGTCTTGCCTCCTCTAGGGAACATGGTGGAGGGATGCTATGAGCCATGCATCAGTCCTGGTGGGAGGCAGAAGGTGGTCAGGGTGGGCTGAAGAGGTCCTTGTAGATTGGAGAAAGATGTTTGGGAGGTGACAGCATTTCTCCTACTTATGCATTTCCTGGTTTTGTGCAGCACCAGGCTGGGCTTGGCAGCCTGGAGTGCCCGCTAGATTATGTTCTTCTCGTGCCCATGACCTCTCTAACAATAGGGACTTACTTGTGTTTTTTTTTTTTAAGGATTTTTTTTTTATATATACATACAAGCTGAGGTGCAGGCCAGAGGCGTGGGGCGGCGAGAGGGTTCACCAGAGACAGAATGAGGAGCAGCACAGGCAGATTGAGGGAAACACACTGCTGAGGGGAGCAGCGGGCGAGGCAGGAGAGGTCTGCCGCACCATGTGGGACTCTCCCCGGCTGGGTGTCCAACTCGCGTAGCCGCTGCTGACAACTCCACAGCCCAGCACCCAACCGCTGCACCACCAGGGAGGCCCAGGGACTTACTTGTTTTATTAAGAGCTTGTGCAGTGATAAAAAGATGCTGGACTCAGCCATTAGCCTGGGTCTCAGTTTAAATGTGGCTCTTAGTGACTGTCCCAGTTTTGGGCATGACATTTTCGCATTTCGTCTCCAGCTGTACACCTACAAAGTGAAAATGGTAACACACCTCCTGTCCACCTGGATTCATTTTTCTGAGGCGTAGTAAATGCATGGGGGTGGGTTGG
>PVIJ01006328.1:40146-93457 GCA_004024925.1 Scalopus aquaticus | reverse complement strand
AAAAAAAAAAAATGGAAAAAAAAAAAGATATTCCATGTAAAAGAAAACGTAAATGATTCACTTACATAGAACAAAACAGACTTCAAAGCAAAGACTCAAACAGAGACAAAGAAGGGCATTACAATGATAGAGAGGACATAAACATTTGTAAAAATGCATACATTCAACACAGTAGCAGCTAGATGTAGACAGCAAATATTAACCTAAAGGGAGAAGTAGACCATAAAATACAGAAGAATTTAGTATCTCACTTACATCAATAAATAGATCATCCAAGACAGAAAAATCACTGAGAAAACATCAGCCTTAAATGACAACTACAGATATACTAACAAATATATACAAGTTATCCCACCCAACAGCAGAATACACACTCTTCATAAGCACACATGGGATAGTCTCCACAATATCAAATGTTTAGGCCACAAACAAGTCTTAAAAAATTTAAGAAGGTAGGAATCATATAAGCATTTCTTTGAAACACAATGGTATAAAATTAGAACTCAAGTACAAGAAACTGGTAAATTCACAAATATAGGGAAACTAAACATCATGGTACTGAATAAGCATGAGGTCAAGGAAACATAAAAAAAAGAAATTAAAAAAATGCCTTGAGACAAATGGAAATACCAAAACTTATGGGATGCAGCACAGAGGGAAGCGCATAGGTAATGCCCACTATAAGTAACAAGAAAATCTCAAACAACTTAAAGAAACCAGAAAAACAAACGAAGGCCAAAGTTAGTAGAAGGAAGGAAATTACAAAGATCAGAGTGGGTATAAATAAAATTCAGGCTAAAAAACAAGATATGGAAATGACCTAAGTGTCTATTGATGGGTGAATGTATAAAAAAATCTTTCTCTCACACACAGAGACACTCACAAACATACATGAATATTATTCAGTCACAAGGAAGAGATGAATTCTTGCCATATTCAACAACATAGATGGATCTTGAAGGTATAAGGCTAAGTAAAATAACACACAGAAAAAGACAAATACGTATGACCTCACTTTTATGTGGAAATAAAAAAAAAAGCTCATGAATAAAGAAAACAGACTGGAACAGACTGGTTGTCACCAGCAGCATGAAGTGGGAGGTAGGCAAAATGAAGGGGGTCAAAAGGAAAAAAACTCCAGTTAATAAAATAAACTTCCAGTTATAAAATAAATCATGAGGATGTAATGTATAGCATGGTAACCATAGTTAATACGAATGCATATTTAAAAGTTGCTGAGTGTAAACATTAACAGATCTCATCACAAGAAAAAAATTGTAACTGTTTGGTGCTGAATACTACCTAGATTTAAATAATACTGATTTTACAATATATATGTATGTATATATATATATATAAATCAGATCATTATGTTGTACTTCTGAAACTAATATACATCAATTTAAAAAATTATGCCTCGGGAAGACTGAATATTTTCCATTGTAACCAAGAGAACATGAGGATACACCTTCATTGTGTCTTTACCAACACTGAGTGTTATAATAAAAGTAAATTTTTGCCAAAAATAAAATACTTAAGAACAACTTAACAAAAGAAGTGTATAACTTATTGCTGGAAAAAAAAAAAACCCGCTACAGAAATGGGGAAACACACACACTGGCAGACTCTAAAATGAAGATTATCTAACATCCAAGTCATCTAATACATCCAAGGCAATCTGTTAGAATCCCAGGAAGCTTCTTTGTAGAACTGACAAATTGATTCTAAAATTTATTACTTTTTATGATTCTAAAATTTAAATGTAAACATAAGAGACCAAAAAGAGCCAAAACAATCTTGAAAAAGAGTAAAAATGTTGGGAGACACACTTCCCAATTTCAAAACTTATGACAAGGCAAAAGTTATCAAGAGCGCATGGCACTGGCCTAACAGACTAGAACGGACAGAACAGAAATAAACTCACGTATCTATAAACAACTGATTTTCAACAAAGGCATCAAGACCATTCAATGTGGAAAAAGTCTCTTCAAGAAATGGCGCTAGGAAAACTGTATAATCCCAGGCAAAGAATGATTCTGGAACCTTACTTAGTACATACCACATATAAAAATAATCAAAAATAAAGCAAAGACGGAGTGTAAAAGCTAAAACAATAAAATTGTTAGAAGAAAACAGAGGTAAAAGTTCAAGACCTTGTACCTGGCAATAGATTCTTAAAAATGATTCTAAGCAACAAAAGAAAATATACAGGGAAAAAACATATTCATCAAAATTAAAAACTTTTACACTTCAAAAAACATCATCATCAAGAAAATCCAGAGAGTGGGGCCTCCCTGGTGGCACAGTGGTTAAGCGCTGCGCTGTGGAGCTGTCGGCAGTGGCGATGCGAGTTCGATGCCTGGTCGGGGAGATTCCCATATGGTGCGGCAGACCTCTCCTGCCTCGCCCGCTGCTCCCCTCGGCAGTGTATTTCTGATCTGCCTATTCTGCTCCTCACTCTGTCTCTGGTGAGCCCTCTTGCCACCCCACGCCTCTGGCCTGCACCCCAGCTTGTATGTATAAATAAATAAACCTTTAAAAAAAAAAAAAGAAAATCCAGAGAATGGGAGAAAATGCTTGCAAACCATATAAGGGACTTACATTTAGAATACATAAAGAACTTTTACAACTCAATAATGAAATGATAAATAACCCAATTAAAACATGAGCAAAGGATCCAAACACACATTTTTACAAAGATGTTCAATGGCCAATAAAGCACATGAAAACACACTCAGCATCATAAATCATAAGTGCCATTTCACAATCACCAAGATAGCTAGAATCAGAACATCAGATAAAATGTGCTGGCATGGATATGGAGAATCTTCATACACTACTGGTGGTGGTGTCAAATGATGGAATTACCTTGGTAAATGGCCTAGTAGTTCCTCTAAAGTTAAAACATGAAGTTCTCCATTGATCCAACAATTCTATTCCTAGGCCTACACCCAGGAGAAATGAAAATCTATGTGCACACAAAACCTTGTACAAGAATGCTTATTAGCAACATTGTCCATAAAAACCAAAAGGTGATACAATTAAAAAGCTCATCAAGTGATAAAGAGGTAAAAAAAATATGGTATATACATGCAGCTGAATATTCAACAATAAAAAGGAATGATGTACTGACATATGCGATAACGTCAATGAACCTTAGAAACATTATTCTAAGCAAAAATCAATCACAAAGGAGCATATATTGTCAGGTTCATTTATATGGAATGTCCAGATACAGACAGAAAGTAAACTAGTTGGTTGTTGGGGGTGGTGGTAGAACAGTGGGGGAATGAGATGATAGTTTAAGATGAATGCCTTTTATAGGTGACAGAAATATTCTAAACTTGATTGAAGTGATGGTTGTACAAATCTGTGAACATACCAATAACCAGTGAATAGTACACCTTAAATGGGTCACCAGCATGGTTTGTGAATTACACCTTGATAAAGTTCTTTAAAAATGATTAAGAAACACCATCAATTAAAAGAAATTATGTAATCACCACAATACCAAGCAAATGACTAAATTTTACTGAAAACGGGGTTTTTTAAGCTATACTTTACAGTATCTGCCAATTACACAAAATCTCTACAAAACTGAGGGAGGACATCAAGAAAACATCATACTGAACAGCAGAAGCTCTCCTTATCAGCCTCTATGCAGTTACTTATCCATCTCATACTTCTCTAAGCCCTCTATAGATCACACTGACTAATCTCCCATAGCTCCTACGAGGCACAGGTAGGTGAGCTACACCTTAGGTCACCACTGCATATCTGCACTACCAGCTGAGCCACAGGCTTGCCACAGATCAGCTGGGTTTATTCCCAAACCTATCTATAATCTACTTATGTGACTAAAAAAGACAAATAATGTATAAACTGATGAGAAAATGAAAGCAGAAAGAATATAATAAAGAATGTAAGAAAACAGTCAAAAAAGGAGATAAGAATACAGCAAATAAAAAATATTCAAATCCTAAGAAGAATAACTCTAGGAAATTGTGATCTGAAACAAAGGGAGAAGGGAAGTTAAATATATATAACAATTCTTGAATTGTTTAAAGATCTAGAATCAGATCACTTCACAAATTACTATAGTATAGAACCCCATATTTACTTATTTCTAAGAAGTGAACATGAATCTTTTTAATAGTTTCCCACAGAAAAGCTTATATTTTTGTGCTATGCTATATTTTACAAACTAGCTTAATTAAGATTAAAGTGCTGACAAAAGTTAATTTAGCTATGTAATACTTCAACCTGCTCCACTTAAAATACAGCTAATCTACCAAGGGGAACGAAAGGTTTGTTCTGGTTACTCATTTAACCTTCTTTCCTGCTGAAGAGAAAGGGCTTCTACATGCTTCATAATTTGCAGTGGTTAATAGAAGACAGGAATGTGATGAAATTGGGAAAGCTAAAAACAAGAAGGAAAAACACCCCAACAAAAAACTAAATTCAAATCCTTTACTGCTTTAACATTTTTAAATGCTCAATTTTCTTCAAATATAAAGGTATAACCCACACAACAATTTAAATAATGGGTGAAAAAAAACTTGTAGAGTGGGGCGAAAGCTCCCCCTAAGCTGTGAATCAGAGCTGTTTCTCTGACAGGTAATCATCCACAAGTACAGCTCAGTCGTTCAAAGTTTATGAATGACCAGTCTGAGCTGTGAGCTACTCCTGGAGTGGGAGAAGCTGTTTAAATTAAATGCTCTTTTTAAAATGAAAGGGACAAAATACAGATCAATGGTTGCCAAGGGGTGGGGGGAATAAGAGGTATGGGGGAATTTGGGAATTTATTCACAACTGAATATATTTGTCAAAACTTAAATGAAAACTGAAAAGGTTAAATTTTATTACATGTAAAGTATACCTTCAAAAAAAAGAAAAAAGTAGGAAAAATACATAGCCTACTAAACAAATTATATCAAAGAACTGCCTTCTTGAGTTCAGATGCTGGAAATACTAGTATAATTGAATACATTTAAAAAAATTTTCAGTGGAAAAAACGTAAAATACTTGATTGCGCCTACTGGGTCTATGATACTTCCTTGAAAAATAAGATTTTCTCCTTCCTAAGAAATCATCAAAGTCCTAACTACGAATAACACATTCCTACAGTCATCAAGTCAGGATTTATGCTAAAAGTTCTACATTCACCACCCATCTCTGGATGAGTAATTGAGACAAGAAACTGGAAGGAAAGGGTAGAGGGAGGATTTGAGCACAGGCACAACCTTCTTCTTCTTCCCACCCCTGGTCCTGCTTTACAATGTGGAACAAGTCACGTGCTATTCCACCTCACAGGATCCCTCTCATTTCTACTCAGCTATACAACTTGTTAGTAGCCCTTCTCTTAGTATGGACACAATGCCAGCAAGAGCTTGATAGTATTTTTCACTTTAAAAGGCCTGGGAATCTCATCTTAATAGAAAATCAATTAAAAGACAAAAGACTCACAAGCAACCACCAATTTGATGCAGTAAAACCTCATCCTCAGGAATGACCATCTTCCAGCTGACCATAAAAAGGTTGGCTTAAATCCATATATCACAGATTCCCTCAACTTCCCACTGTCTACCTCAGGACACTTGTTTTTATTCCTCAGTCCTTAATTCTGTCTCTCATGAAGAAGTACCTCTGCTACCTGTGCCCCAAGTTTTGGTTTTAAAGGACCCTCTTACACTCTTAAAAAAAAAAGTGAGTTTCCAAAGAACTTTTGTTCACATTGGCTATAATCTATCAATATGTGTTGTATTAGAAATTAAATCTAGAAAAGGTTTAATTAAATCATTTAAAATATTCATTTAAAAATATCAGACATGTTAATATAAGAAGTATTTTCATGGAAAAAAACAATTAAAAAAACAGTGATAAGAGTCATACTGTTTTTCATTTTTTGCAAAACTCTTGAAGGTCAAACAAGATGGCACATCTACTCCCACGGTCAGTCTGGCATAACAGTCATAGTCATACAGTCCTGTAAATTCTGAAAACTCCATTGTATGCTCCAGAGAAAATGAAAGTCAAGGGCAAATAATGTCTTAGTGTTACTCTAGAAACAGTTTAAACTTGAAAGAGTCTCATGGAATTTCCCAGTGTCCTCCCAAAGTTCTTAGAGAACCATTGCTATAGTCAAGCCGTCTTCTCCCACAGAACCTATCTCTGATTTCAGGGCTATCTACTCTCTAACTAGGACTCCAATCTCACTCTCTTGGCTCTGTTCCCACTACCAAATGTACAACTATCCCTAATCTAAGAAAATGATCTACTTAAGTTGTCTCCTCTTTTCCTCAAGTCACCCAACTTCTTGAAGTAGTTACCACTGTCCCACCTTTTTATTATTTTATTTACTGAAGTAAAAACACAGTCATTCTCATTTTTGCTAAATCCAAACAATAGATAAATTGCCATGCACAACCCCAATTTCTTCCCCAGATGTAACAACCAATGTTACCCCTAAGACTATACCCACTTATTTATATTTTGTAAACTAATGATCAGAATGAACTTTTTATTATCTTGTGTTTTATTCCCTATTCAAATAGTTAAATTAAAAAAAATACTCTCAAGGAGGGTTAACCCTTAATTAGATTCCAATTCTTTTAGTGGCACCTTGACAATTTTTAGAATTATTTTGGGAAAAAATTATCACAAATTCCAAAGCTGAATAGAAAAATAAACACAAAAGTGAATTCTACAGTTTCTGAATGCAAAAAAGAACAGTTTTCTGCTTCTTTTTTAAAATTTAAAGAATTTAAAGCATTTAAAATTAACTTAAAATTTAAAGCTTACATTTTACTGAAAACAAGTTAATTTACTAAAATAACTTCTCAAATTCTGTACTTAGGCACTGTAATTAACAAAAGACCTAAGATACAAAGTAAGGATGATACAACATCTTCTAAAATGCACTAAACATATACAGAATTCATGGATGCTGTCTTGAAATTCTTGCAAGGAACACATGGAACTGCATGGAATTATTTATCTCACAATAAGAACTTTTACAATATTTAAATTATTAAAAAGTAATAAACCTTCTGTACAAATCACAAAGCATTAATTCATTATTGATCTTACCAAAATACTGCCTCCAAGGTCCTATTTTTTTCCTACACCAAGAGAGCTCCATAGAAGTTCAACACATTCAAATGATTTATTGTGACATACCAGATTGGATTATAAATTAAAAATTTTGAATTTAAACTTTTTCCTATTAAGCCTATGAAACTTGGCTAACTCAATTTCACAAATTAACGATACAGATAAATTTTATAACTATGACAACACTAATCTTTAGAACACACCCTGGCATTTTAAATATCTGAACGAGGTAACTGATTTTCCTTCACATTTTACTCTCCCTAAATATATAAGAAAGATATATCTACCCTTAATACATCCCTATCAGAAGACCAAGAACCTGGAGTGATACAGGTCAGTAAGTTAGTCTAGAACTGCAAAGGTGCTCTGTTAAGAACTATTTGAACATTTCACTTACCTCTGTTTCTGTGCATTGTGAATGTCCCAATTTACCTGTAATAATAAATACAAAGAGTTACTTTCAAGGATTTTAACTTTTTTGTCATTGAGAAAATGTGTGAGTTACTCTGGGTATGGCTTTACTTCTATCTATGAAAATCTATGTAAACAAAAGGTGCTGGAATAACCACATATGCTAGAAGGTCCTACTTAGAGATTTAAGTTTCAACTGTTTCATAAAATAATAATAATAATACTAATACTAATAATAATAATGATAAAAATTTTAAAAAGACCGGAATAGGGCCTCCCTGGTGGCGCAACGGGTTAAACTCAGCACTGTGAAGTTATCCAGAGTCACTGCAGCACGAGTTTGATACCTGGCCACAGAGATTCCCACATGGCGCAGCAGATCTCTCCTGCCTCGCCCGCTGCTCCCCTCAATAGTGTACTTCAGTCAATCTGCCTGTTCTGCTCCCCGCTCTGTCTCTGGTGAATCCTCTCACCACTCCACACCTCTGGCCTACACCCCAGCTTGTATGCATAAATAAATAAATCTTAAAAAAAAAGAATAATTAGAACTGAACAATATTTGGCTGAGCCAACATTAACTTCATCATTGATATATAATTTCAAGGAAAATGTATGATTATATATTGCCATCAATTTGGGTAATTAAAACTACTTTTAAAATTAAAAAAAAAGTTATTTTAAAGGAGAATCATTTATAATTCCAACAAAAAGAAGAGATAACATTCATACTGGATACTAAAACATTTAATTTCCAAGCTTAAACTTCATAAATTTCATTGCCCTAAGTTCAAATATATGTTTACCTCTACCTCTTTCCCTCCCACTTAAATGGTGTTTCTCCTAGCCTACTACGCCCACCATCCTGTCTAAAGGCAATTCTACTAGTTTGTGATTTTTTTAATGCTTAACTAGAATTCATATGACGTAGAGCAATGATGGTATCAACAATAGAAAAAAATCACGATGTCTTTCATATGCCTCCCAACTCTTAAAATGGAAAATAAAATGAAACACACAATTTCTTTTTTTAATATTATTTTGAGTGAAGTACCATTTTCTTACATCCTTGTTAATTTTTTGATAGTATAGGATTTCTCCCCTTAGGTGTTGTCATTGTAGCTTTCCCACCACCAAAGCACCCACAGTCCTCCACCATAGTCCATTGTGCTCTTCTCCTCTTTCCTCCCTCTGAGACCAAAAGCAGACAAGGACATCACACACACAAAACTATGCACCAATATTTCTGATGAACCCAGACGCAAAATTCTCAACAAAATCTTAGTAACCCATATTCAATGATTAAAAGAATCAAGCATCAGAACCAAGTAGGATTTATTCCAGGGATACAAGGATGGCCAACGTACACAAATCACGCCAACAAAAGATAAAGATAATATGATCACATCACTAGATACAAAGAACGCATCTGACAAGATTCAGTATCTGTTTATGATAAAAACTCTCCCCAAAATGGGGATATAGTAAACATAATTAAACTTAATAAAGATCATATATGAAAAATACACATTTAGCATTATACTTGATAGTAAAAAGATGAAAGCTTTTCCTATAAGATCAGGTACAAAACAAGGATGTCCACTCATTACTATTCAATAGTTCTGGAAACCCTATTAGAGCAATTAGGCAACAGAAGAAGTAAAAGGGAACCAAATTAGCAAAGCATAAGTAAAACTATCATTATCTGCAGACTACATAATATACATAGAAAGCCCTAACGATTTCATTTAAGAACTATCTAGAAACAGTGAAGTCGGTACAGTTAGGAGGCAGGCTACAAAAATCAAAATACAAAAATTTATTGCATTTCTATATTCAACCAATGACTTAAAAGAGAAGAAAGTTAAGAAAACAATCCATTTACAATTGCATCAAAAAGAAATAAGTACCTAGGAATAAAATCAACAAAAACTTTAAGGCATTGTTGGAAGAAACAGAAGACACAAAGAAATGGAAAGAAGTTCTGTACTCATGGGTTGAAAGAATTAGCATTGTTAAAAAGCAAGCCCCATCAAAATTCCTATGTCATTTTTCAAGGAAATGGCACAAATATTACTGAAATTTGTATGGAACCACAAAAGATCTTGACTAGACAAAGGAATCCTGACATAAAAGAAGAGTGGAGTTATTACATGACCAGACTTCACACTATAAAGCTAGAGTAATCAAAATAGTACAGCGTATATAGCATTGGAGTAAAAACAGACACACATATCAATGGATCAGAACTGAGAGAACAGAAACAAACTAAACTTACATGAACAGTTAACTTATGACAAAGGAATCAAAACATATGATAAAGTCTCCTCAACAAACTTGGTGTTGAGAAAACGTGACACCCATATGCAAAGGAAAGAAATTAATCCACTATCTCATACCACACATAAAAATCAAATCAAAATGGGGCCTCCCTGGTGGCGCAGCGGTTCAGCGCTGCACTGTAGAGCTGTCGGCAGCAAGCTATGCGAGTTCAACGCCCAGCCGGGGAGAGTCCCACATGGGGCAGCGGACCTCTCCTGCCTGGCCCCCTGCTCCCCTCAGCAGTGTATTTCTGATCTGCCTGTTCTGCTCCCCACTCTATCTCTGGTGAACTCTCACGCTGCCCCACGCCTCTGGCCTGTATCCCAGCTTGTATGTATAAATAAATCTTTAAAAAAAAATCAAATCAAATGGGTTAAAGACTTGGGTATAAAATAAATAGAAGAAAATATAGGGAACATATTACACAATGACTTCAGTGAAAGCTGTAGAGTCTTGACTACAATGGCAGGGGAAACAAAAGCAAAAATAACGGGATTGTATCAAGCTAAAACACTTCTGCAGAGTGAAAGAAAGGCATTAAAATTAAAAGACACCATACTGAATGGGAGAAAATATTTGCTGACATCTGAGACCTACAAAGAACTCAAAAAATGGGCAGAAGAGCTAAATAGTCACTTCTCCAAAGAACACATACATTTGGCCAACAGACACATGAAAAAATGTTCATCCTCACTTATCATCAGGAAAATTCAAATCAAAACCACAATGAGATCCCACCTGACATGTGTGAGAATGATCCATATCTAAAAAACCAGAAGCAACAGTGCTGGCAAAAGTGTGGAGAAAAGGAACCACAGTAGACTATTGGTGGGAACATAGACTGGTCCAGTCCCTATGAAAACAGTAGGGAGGTTCCTCAAAATATTAAAAATATATCTACCATATGATCAAGCAATTCCACTTTTAGATAGCTATCTGAAGGATATGTGAACACAAATTCAAAGGGATAAATGCACTCTTCTGTTCATTACAGCACTGTTTGCAATAGCCAAGTTATGCGAACAACCTAAGTACCAAATGTCAAATGAGTGTATTAAGATGATATGGGAGATACACATACAAATAAATACACACAACACACACTAGAATACAATTCAGCTATGAAAAAAAATGAAATCTTGCAACACAGAACTGGAAAGGATTATGCTGACAAGTCAGAAGGAGATGACAAATATGGAATGATTTCATTTATATGTGGAATATAAAGAAACAAAGCAAAAGAAAAACAAACCAAAATAAACCCTTGGAATGTGACTGTGTAATTAAGGTTACCAGACGGGGGTAGTTGAGCTAAAGGCAGAGAGCATCCAGTGAACTGTGGTGGTAGATTATTGAGAGTTTCTTCAACAGTGGGTATAATGTGGCAATATACATTTGGAAAGGTGGGAATCTAGTACCCTTAAATCAAACACTGTTCTAAGCCAATATTACCTCAATAAAAAAATAACTTTAAAAAGCTAAAAAAGAAAATAGTTCCACGTCTTGTGCCAATTCTTCAGAAAAAACTAAGGGTAATAGTGTAGAGGTGCCCACCAGTTAGCAAGGTTTGCCCTGGCAACAGAAGGCATATTAGAAGATGAGATGATAGAAGTTGTGAAACTTTTTGTAAACTGTGATTTGGATAAAAATTTTCCTTAGTGATATTATCTCAGTTAGTTGCTTAAATTTTGAGACCTGAAAAATACACCGAGATCACAATAACTTTTTTCAAGAATAAGGAAATCTTAGAGGGACATCTCCCCAAGCCAAATCATAAAAGGAGGCTTAAATGACAACGAGGACACAACTTTCAGGAACTATGGGACACAGCAAAAGCAGTACTAAGAATGAAATATATAGCAATACAGGTCCAGATCAAGAAATAGGAAGGAGTTCAAATAAATAAACTTATCTTCTACCTTGAGGACCTAGAAAAAGAACAAACAAAACAGGAGCCAAGGGAAGAAAGGAAAAAATAAATATCAGAGCAGAAATGAATGAAAAAGAAAACAAATAAACAGTCCATAAGATTAACAAAACAAAAACCTGGTTCTTTGAAATAATAAACAAAATAGACAAACCTATGACTAGGCTAAGAAATAATGGGAGAAAACTCAATTAAATAGGGTCAGAAACAAAAGAAAAGTTACAACAGACACTGCAAATATTCAGGAAATAGTAAGAGACTGCTATTAACATTAATATGCTAATAAGTTTAATAACCTAGAAGAGATGGACAAATTCTTAGAATTATACAACCATTCAAGACTGCAAAGGGAAGAAACTGAAAATATGAACAATCACAAATAAGGAAATTGAAACAGTAATCAAAACTCTCCCCAAAAATGAAAACCCAAAATTGGACAGCTTCACAAGTGAGTTCTATCAAACCTTCAAAGATGAATTAATATCTAACTTGTTCAAACTCTTCCAAATAACTGAGAAGGAATACTCCCAAACATATTTTATGAGGCCGCATTGCTCTAATACCTATCCCAAACAGACACAAACACACCCCCATCCCACACACACGTCTGTGTTCCCTAATGAACACAGATACAAAAATCCTCAATAAAATCTTAGCAGCCCCTATGGAAAGCAGCATGGAGGTTTCTAAAAAGATTAATGCACCCACCTACCACATGACCCAGCAATTCCACTCCTAGGTATTCACCCAAAAAACACAAAAACATGAATTTCAAGGGAAACTTGTACTCTCATGTTGACTGTAGCACTATTTACAATAGCCAGACTATGTAAACAACCTATGTGCCCCCAAACAGATGAGTGAGTGGATCAAGAAGATGTGGTTTATATACACAATGGAACACTGCTCAGTGATCAAAAAAAGATAAACTCATGTCATTTGTGGCAACATCAATGGAGTTGAAAGGGATTATGCTAAGCAACATAAGTCAGAAGGAAAAGACAAATACCAGACTGTGTCACTTACATGGGGAATATGGAGAATCCAGATAAAGGATCAGATAAAGCCAAACTCAAAAACTAGCCCTTGAAAGCAGATTAGAGAAGTAAGGAATTTAGAGGGGCAGAGGAGACGATGGGAGGGGCAAACACAAAGTGGGGAGGGAGCACAATGGACTATCTTAGTAGACTGGGCGCTTTGGTGGTGGGAGTTCTATGGTAACACCACTGGAGTGGGGGATCCTATATTTCCAAAATATAAGCCAACATTACCTACTTGCACCCCTCACAGACAGCCAGACCATGACATCAGATTGTAACTGTGTAGCTGGAAGTGGGAGTGGAGGGGTTTTCTCACCCCAAAGATGACCAAGATGCAATGTGGATTTAAAAGTTTATTTTATATGGCGATGGACTATGGGTGTTTTGCTGGTGGGAGCACTACGGTGACCACATTTGAGGGAAGAAATCATATACTTTCTAGTTTTTTTTAAAGATTTATTTATTCATGCATACAAACTGGGGTGTAGGCCAGAGGTGGGGGCAGAGTGATAGTATTCACTAGAGACAGAATGGGGAGCAGAACAGGCAAATAGATAAACTGAAATATACTGCTGAGGGGAATAGCAGGTGAGACAGGAGAGCTTTGCTGTGCCATGTGGGAAGCTCCCCGTCCGGGTGTCAAACTCATGCTGCAGTGGCTCTGGATAGCTTCATAGTGCTGCAACTTAGCTCCTTGCACCACCAGGGAGGTCCCAATCATATACTTTCTAGAAATTAACAATTATGTAAGAAAAAAGTACTACATTTAAAAATGTTTTAAAAAAATAAAATAGTAACAGCAAAAAGTTATTAAAAGGTTAAAAAAAAAGCAGCTGAGAACTAATGTGCAGAAATTAAATACAGGTTATTTACTTTCCTATACATGAAATAGATAATGCCCACCCCCTTTTTATTAAAGATTCATTTATTAATGCATACAAGCTGGGGTTCAGGCCAGAGGTGTCGGGCAGCGAGAGGGTTCACCAGAGAGTGTGGGGAGCAGAACAGGCAGATCGATGGAAACACACTGCTGAGAGGAGCAGCAGGTGAGGCAGGAGGGGTCTGCCGTGCCATGTGGGAATCTTGCGACAGGGCGACCAACTGGCGTCGAAGCTGTTGCTGCTATAGCTGTTGCGGCTATTGCTGTTGCCACTATTGCCGCTGCTGCCAACAGCTCCACAATGCAGCCCTTAATCGCTGCGCCATCAGGGAGGCCCCCCTTTTTTCTTTTTCAAGAGAGCTCTTTATACAGTTCTTTCACTGTTTGATGCTTCAAATGTTTTCACTTTCCCTACAGTTCAACCCTTTATTCCCCTGGATTATAAATATTGAAAAACCATTAAATGCAATGTCTACAATTAAAAATTAAGTAAATATATGAATTTATTCTGGACCAGAAAATAAAAAGAATATATAAAATTTATATGGAAATCATTTAAAAATACAAATGGTGATCAAATACTAATTAACTTTCCCTTACATTCTGTTGGGTTCTTCACAGCACATTACAATCTGTGTTAAAAGCCAAGTACAGCACGTAAGGCAACTAAGCTCTAATGATAGTATGAAGATCTACACTTCAGATTCTCTCAAACACAAGAATCATCCTATGGACTTCCAAACATGTATTTATTTAAGACTTTTAAAAATGTTCTTTATCCATCTTAAACAAAAGTACCTTGAAATACTCATTTTAACAAACAGAAAATATCTTAGTAAAAATATATTTTAATAGTACATAGAAACTGACAAAAATGCCCTCCCATAAATTTCCTTATTTGATTCTCACAACAATTTTAAAAGAAGGGCTGGACATACATTACTTCTACGTTACAGTAAAAGAATAGAGTAAGCAGCTTGCCTGAGGTTATAACTAAGTGTTAAGTTTCAGAGCCAAGAAACAAACTACATCTGCAGCCAACTACTTTCCTCCGTATTACCATATGACAATAAACAGTTGATTTACGACCTCCTGAAAGAGCAAAGGAATTTGGTAGGAATCAACATGACTTCATGGGGAAAATATATTTTCTAGGCCAATTTTATTTCCAATAAGTATTAGCTGTCATCTTCCTATCCTATCCTGTCCCTCCTGCTTTCACTGTGATCCAAGCACCCAAACACAAAGTCTGAGAATCTTCCTTTTTCTCAGCCCCACGTTGAAAACTAAAGAACTATGTCCTGGTCTGTTTTCTAAATCATTTTCAATCTGACTCTTTCTCCCCATTCCCATTGCCCTACTTTGGACCTCCATCATCTCCTGTATGAACAGCAATAATAGTCCCTACTGGTTTGGGAACTAATGCTAGTATTTCATAGCATTAGATCTTTAAGTTCTAAAGGATACCTACTGGTATCTCTGCACTCACTTTTACCCAATTCAAAGTTATTCTATATAACTTTTGGAAAGCTATCTTTCAAAAAAGAGCAATCTGCTTACATCATTTTTGGGCTTAAAATTTTTCTATGGCTCTCCATTGCCTATACAGACTATAAATACAAACTCTAGAGTGCAGACAAAAAGTCCCTCATAACCTTACCCCGGCTAGCATACCTTTCCAGCCTGTCTCATCTTCTACCACTCCTACACACATCCTATGCTCCAGGCATAGTGGACGCTACTGCAGAGAAGACAAACAGGTTCAACCTCACGTGTCAACTCCAAATAATTGCTAATGACTGCCTGAAGCACAATGTTGAGAACTCTGAAGCTGCTTTTAAATTTAGCAGCAAAAATGCAATGACTAAGTGATGTCTGCTTTTGGTATAGGGAAGTGAGTGTCAGCACAAATGCCACACCAATCAATGTACTGTTGTTCCTTAAACAGTTCTTCCACATTTCTTCACCTCTATACTTAATTTTGCTACTGCTTAACATGTTCTTCCTTTAAACCACTGCTCATCAATCTTTCAAAACCTCAAGAAAACAGATGACCTCTCCTGTGGATTCAGTTTTCTGCACAGGATGATCTTATTTTGGAAGTATTGTTTGTGTACTACTTGAAGGTATATATAGATGCACTTTACTTCTCTTTGTATCTTCAACATCTAACACAGCGCACTGAGAAGGCACTCAATTACTGGTGACATGAATAAATGAAATCATGTAACAGGAGATTCCTCTAATAGGATATTTTTACTAAAATCCAAAGAGATACGACCAAGACCAGGACCAAACATTCTATGGTGACCATACATATCTGTGTGTGTGTGTGTGTGTGTCTGTCTGTCTGTCTCTCTCTCTCTCTGCTTCAGAAATAAAAGATGTAAGAGCATACACTACTAACTGGGAATCTGGCTTCTAATTAAGATTGGCAGGGGAGAAAATGGGAAATATGAACAAAAGGGAAATTCTAAAAAATTAAATACATCAACATAGGTAGCAAAAAAAGATGTGAATCTGAAAGTTTTCAGAAACCAAATATGGGTCAGCAAATCCTATTAAGGATATAGCCTTTTCGTGTACATGAGACTAGTCAAATTTATTAAAATTATATTAATGTCCAGATTGGTTTTAATTTTTAAAGTCTGTGAGGTATAATAAACATTTTGGAAAAACGTTTGCAATATCCATTAAACACTGAACATTCATGTACACTATGAACCATCAACTCCACTTTTAGGTATACACTTAGCACAAATACATTTGTTCACTAAAAGTCATATCTAATAATGTTCACAGCATTATTCAAAATATCCAATAACTGGATATCCAAATGTAAAATCCAAAAACTCCAATGTCCATCAAGAATAAAACAGATTAATTATGGTATATTCATATGATGGAATATGATACTAAAATGTGAATGAACATCTTACAACCGTGTGTATACGTGTATACACACATATCTAACAATACAGCTCAGTGTCACTAAGTTCGAAGAAAGAAGTTAGACATACAGTTGTGTAACACTGGGCGATTTTATGTAAGTCTAATTATAAGCAAAACCTAGGCTATCAGACGTCATGGCAGTGGTGACAATGGGGTGGTTGGTAGCTGAAAGGGTGCACAGTCAGGCCTTCTGAGATGCTAATAATGATCTGTTCCTTGAACTGCATCCTGGTTGCAAGAGTGTGTTCATGTTTGAAAATTCCTCCTTAACGACTTATGCATTTTTCTGTAACACTTTTAAGTTTTGCTTTAAAGATGATGACACGATAGAGGTATGTGTAGACTGACAAAAACTGAGTCAAATGAACAGTGACAGACTGGCACTAAAGTAAATACTAAAGAAAGTTCTTCAGGCAAGAGGAAAATGAACCAAGAAGAAAGTACAGTAATGAAGGAAGAAACAAAGAACATGGAAAGAACAAGTGTGTAGAGTAATCTTAATAAATACTAAATTGTACAAAAATACTGTCTTGTATTTAATATCTATGACAAACAAACATACATGCCAACAATCACTGAGAAGCAAAAGGAAACAAATGGAATTACAGTGTTCTAAGATACTTGAATTATCTAGAGAGTAACACAAGTAGTAATTTACATGAGAACTTAAGCCAATAATGTAATTGTAAAGCAACTACTAAAGTAACAGAAGAATATACAATAAGGGTCTCCCTGTGGCACAAGGAGTTAAGTCTCAGCACTGCGAAGCTATCCGCAGCCACTGCAGCAGGATCCCCGGCCAGGGAGATTCCCACATGGCGCAGCAGACCTCTCCTGTCTTGCCCACTGCTCCCCTCAGCAGTGTATTTCAGTCAGTCTGCCTGTTCTGCTCCCTACTCTGTCTCTGGTGAATCCTCTCACACACATACACCCCCACCTCTGGCCTACACCCCAGCTCTTGTATGCAAAAATAAATAAATCTTTTTAAAAAGTCTAAAAAATAAGTTTTGAGAAAGAAATGTCAAAAATAATTAGTTTAGACAGAAGTGGTCAATTATTTAATTATCTTCAAATACATGCAATAGCATACACCAAAAAGTCTTAAGATATACTGACCAACACTTCATTACCAGCCTATCACCAATAACACAAAAAATATCTGCGGAACTTCTGTGCAACTAGATGAAATATGCTTTGATTGTGTAAGAATTTGATGATAATGTATTTTCCTTGTATGATGAGAATAGTGCAACCAGCAAAGCAAAGAAGGGTATCATGGAATGTCTATGCTTGATATTTTAAAAAACAATAGAACCAATTAAATATTGATCTCAAAGCAGCAAAGACCAGAAAAGTCCAATAAATTCAATGCAGGAAAAAGCAAACCTTGCCTTGTCTTAATCTCTGTATACCACTACAGAAGAAATTAAAATTATCACTCCCTGCCCCAATTAATTTACATTGCTTTGTATATGGCCAGTATTTTTCTGATGCCTAAAGTAATTATCCCACGTAACACTGAAATAGTCAACCAAGACCAAAAACCATCTGCCCAACTGCATTTTTCATCTCTTTCATTTGTTCAGTTAAGACATTTAAAAGCCTATCACAAAGAGTCTATTTTACCTACATGTTGCACTTCAGGAGCAGTAGCAGAAATACAAGTTTACAGAACAGGGAAATATTTCAAATGTGACTGATTGTCGACATTCTACATAGCTCTGCTGCTTTAGGGTCACCTCTAGCCAGAGTGATCATAACTATTTGCAGGCCGGGAGCGAATGATCAAGAGATTTATCCCAAACCAGTTCTTAACCTGCCACATATCTCAGTCAATCCATATTTGACACTAAGTCACATTTCACCGGCCTCCACTCAGTCCAGTCCAGCTAAGTTTGACATCCCAACTCGCCTCTTGCTGCAGTTCTTGTTCCTTTCCCTCTGACACACTGCTGATACAGACCACTCCCTCTGAACCACTCTCTCCAACCTAGTTCTAGGACACTCAATAAATAACCTCTTAATTAATGAATATACCCAACCAATAGTGGTGGTCACACCAGTAAAAGCAAGATACCAGAAAAAGATACTTCCCAAATCTAACAGTTCGAATACCAAAAATAACTAAAACTCTTAACATTTAGATTTTTCTATTTAAAAACAAAAACCCAAGAGCAGCAAGCATACTCAGTGCTGAGGTTCTTGGAGATATGTCTGGTTCTAGAACTGGCAGAAAATACACAAAACATAAGCTTTGAAGTATATCTCACAGTGCAGAAAGCAAGGATATGCTTAAAACCAAAAGGATGGCTCCATGTCAAAGAAACAGAGGAGACAAGCTGAAGGAGCTCCCAATGGGTCACTGTTAGAACAACTCGAGCAACAAAAACTAAATAAATGACGACGGATAACAAAGTACAAAATAAACCTGACTCCAAATTGATATGAATGATTAAATAAATAAGTAAATGGGAGAGAAGGAAATCTTTCTTAGAGAAGAACCTAATAAATATTAAGTAAATATTCACTCCTTCAAGAGGAGGGCTCTTCCTAAGACCAAGCTGGATTCGGTGACTCCTTTCCAAAGACTTACAGAAAGGTAAAAATAATTCCTTACTGAAGAAACCTGGCAAACAGAGTTCGCATCACCAGTGGTATTGCAGGGATATCAATGTGCCCACCCAATGTGATGAGGAGTCCTTCACCTCTCTGGTACTCTTCCCCCAAAGCCACAACCCCAGTCTAGTCATGAAAACCCAATCAGGCAAACCCATCAGGCAAACCCAAAGGGAGGGATAGTCTACAAAGCCCCTAACCAATACTTCTCAAGATTACTTATCATCAAGGTCACAGGAAATAACAAAAGTCTTGCAAGCTATCAGAGACCAGAAGAAACTAATGAAACATGTGAACTAAATACACATGGTATCCTAGATGGGATTCTGAGACAGAAAAGGGGCTTTAATAGAAAAACTAGAGAATTTCACACTGTTTGTAGTTTAGTTAGTAGTAATGTACCAATGTTGGTTTCTTGGTTTTGACAAATATACCACATTCATGTAACACATTCATTACATTCTTAACATTAAGGGAACTGAGTGAGGAGTACCCAGGAATTCTCTGTACTATCTCTGCAACTTTTCTGAAAATCTAAAATTATCTAAAAATTAAAAGTTTATCAAAAAACCCTATATTTGGCAATAAGCAATATTCTTAGCGGTTTATACAAATATTTATACAGGAAGTAAATGGAAAATGTATATGGCTCCAAAGACACCATTGTGAAAGTGGGATGGGAATTGCTGCCATTTTACAGAACCAAAGGAAGTAATTCTGACCTTACAAATAAAACAGAGTGCAACTCATTCTTATCACCATATAATCCTTGATAATGATATATCAAGTTGAGTTAAAACTCTTAGGGAGGCTAATGAGATTCAACTTACTTAAGAACTTAATACCCCTACATAACTAAATTCTTTCCACTGTTTTCGACTACATAACGCAGAAATACAGATATAAAACCACAAAAGCACTATTCCAAAGTTCCTTCCCAAAATGTCTATGACCACTCCATATTATCTGACACAAGCGGAAATATGTTGGAGGGTAAACTGAAGTTGAAGTAACAACAATCTTAAGTGGGGTCTCCTTGGTGGCCTAGGGGTTAAGTCCCAGTACTATCACCACTAAGGCCTGCGTTCTGCCCTCCTCACATCCCCCAAGGAACTAACCAGACTTCTGTCTTGCCTGCTGCTCCCCCTTGGCAGTGTATTTCAGTAAATCCACCTGCTCGCTCCATACTCTGTCTCTGGTGAATCCTCTCACCCCCCACTCCTGCAATCTGGCCTATACCCCAGTTATTCTATGCAAAAGCAAAACAAACAAACAAAAAAACTTAACTGCTTATAAACTAAAATATCTTAATTTTGCAAACGATCATCTGTGCAGATTCCTCCTTGAAGACTTAAAATTCCTCCTAGAGACCTAAAAATCTGTGTAAATTAAGTCAAAGCTGTATTAGCTTCATGTTAAATTTATCAGTGTGTTTGTATTTTATGTTTCCTTCTCTAATGACTAGAACTATTTATTCTTACATCACCCATAGAAACTTGAACAGTTCTTGCACACAGCAGGAACTCAATGCATATTTTTAATATTGAACTAACTCCATATTATTCAAAAGGAATAATTCTTACTTATTACTTATTACTATAATTCTTACTTATTACTGTAACTGGTAAGGCTTTTCACCAATTCCTAAACCATCATTCACCCCAACTTCACTTGTTCCTTTCATTTAATGATCCACTCAAGAAAACATACCAAGTGGAAAAAAATTAATGTTTTAAAGTATCTTCACTATTTCAACCTTGCCCACAAATAGTCTCTTTAAAATCAAATAGCTATTACTGGCCCTTTTCAAATTAGCATAAACCTTGCTGAGAAGCATGAGGGATCATATCTTCCTTTCAAATCCCGAACGAAGCCCGATGTTCCCTTGTGTTGTTCCTCCCAGGAAAACTTACCCCAAATTTAAGATTATTTTAAACAAGATGTAGTCAATTTTTATAAAAGTTCTCTATAAACCTAAAGCTAAAAGTAGATAGAAATTTTTGAAATCCAAGCCTAAAATAAATTATTTTTATGAGTATTTAAGGCCTACACCATGCAATGGTTCTAAATTCTAACACTACTGTTAATAATTTTGTGGCATCCCCCCATAAAAAAGTACTAATCTTGTGAAAATATCTTGTAATATTACCTAAATTCCATCAATTACTACTTTCTAAAGAATATGTACGCCAAAATGTGGTTTAAATGCCATTTAGGGACAATGCTCACAGTCTGTTGTATATGCAGAGACTGAGTGTCTCTAATTCATTAAATAATGGTGTGGAAGTGAAAACTTTCATCAACTTACATATAATAAACTTTTACCAAACAAAAGGCCTTATTATGAATACCAGTACACAAACTGAGAAAAACAGAAAGTGTAAGTAAATGACCTAAGAAGAATATAATAAACCCTCAAGAGTCTAAGCAAGATATCCCGTCATCAGCACAATACTGTATGAGAATACACTGTTTTTAGATCTTAATTCATAATTTAATAATTTTACTCTTAATCTATAGAGCTATTTTTTCCTTTTTCTTTAGCTCTGAATTATGTCTGAATGTTAAGTAAAATTACTCATTCTTCGTTGTTTTCTTCCAATATTGGTCTCATTCCCATGCCTCTCATACCTTTTATCATTTTTCTGTTTCTCTTACCATGTATGTCAAATTTTTAAATTCAAACTGAATGTGAATATTCTGGGTGTACTGATAATGTTAAAAGTAAACAAAACTAAAATCCAAGAACAAGTCAAGAAACCATGTAAGGTGAAATTTCTTTCTATGGCACTAAATGAAGCACTAATGAGGAACCACTATCATTTGCTCAACAAGAGAGAACAGAGGTCAAGATTCACTGGCTTGTTGATTATAGAATCCATTTCTACACACTGAATACAATTCTGAGCACACTTCATCTGCTAGAGGAAACAATTTTGCCCACCACCCCTGCCCCGGAAGGGGGAGGGAGTTACTGGCATTTAGTAGGTAGAGCCCAGGAATGCTGCTAAATATCCTTGGAAGCAGAGGACAGCTCCCACAACAAAGAAACAGTCAGCCAAAATGTCAAGAGTGCCAAGGTTAAGAATCCTTGACCTAGACATATATCCCAATTTTGTTTACAGAACAGCTGGATCAGAGGCACCATTGGTGATGTGAAAAATTCAAGGATTAGTGGAGGAAGGGAACTAAAATGTATTGAGTAGCTGCTATATACCAAGCCTTATATTAGTCACTTTACATATATCATCTCACTTAAACCACCATCTTGTGAAAAAAGTGATACATTCTTATTTTACAGATGAGAAGGCTACCCTCAGGGAAATTAAAGAACTTATTCAAGGTTTCTCAGCTAAGGAGAGGAATGATGACCTGAATTCAAACCAAATCTGTTTCATTCCATAAAACTACAAGGCCTAGACGCTAAAAAGACTGCCAACAATACACAATCATGTTAAACACCTTACAGTGAAAAAGAAAGTACCTCTTACATTGAGTCAAAACAAAATAAAAACAAAATATATACAAATATACACACTACAAAAATAGCCAGCATTTTTAAGAATCAATATTAAATGTTCATCTCATCCTCTTTTCAGAATTAAAAAAAAATTAAATGTTCAGAAGACACTGACCCTTCCCTAGCAAGGCAACTACTCTTAAATCTAGAAGAAAAAAAACCGTCTCATATAAACTGTTTTAATATGAAATATTTTTAATCAATCAGTACAAAATTGCTCAAGACTACACCAAGTTTCAGTCCCTTCCACAAGCAGAAGAAGTCATAAGTGAACTGAGGAGGAACAGGAGAGACAACAAATCCTTTATGGCCAAGAAATAGCCCTATTTTCTCCATATAGTACATTACACGGAGGTCAAATTGCTACCACTCATAAAAATACAAAAAAATTTAAACATAAGATTCTGACTTTTAAAAAAATTAGCGCCAGAATCCATAAGTCTTTGATAAATAAACTAACTGTAGGTCACAAATATAACTACATTCTTATGGGATTAAATGCAAAAGACTGACAATGTAAACTGGGGCTTGTTCCTTCCGGAAATCACCACTACCAATGCCGTTTCTAAAAGCTCGGTGGATCAACCAACCACGCTCTGCCCTTGAAATCCCAGGCCTCAAAGCACGTATTTTTTAGATGTATCTTTTCATATCATGCCAATACATTAAGTAAATTATAATTGCAAGTATTTTCCAATAGTATTAAGTCCAAGTTTAAAACATCAATCAAATAAAACTTTTTGAAATAAAATACCCTCAGAAAAATCACGATTCACTTTAAATAAAAATTCTAAAATTTGTTTAACACACACACAAATGTCCTAGTAGAACTGAAAGAACTGATAACTATAATCACGAATGTTCTCTATTTTAATCAATTTACATAAGGACTCCCATTAAATGTCATCTTACTAGTTCTGAACTACATCTTTCACCTTAAGCATTTTGACAACTCCATCAACTTTCTAAGTGAGGGTGGGTTGTTTTTCTACGATTTTAATAGACTTGCCTCTCAAAAGAATAAATTAGATTAAAAACTGACAGGAGAAGCCTATTATCAACCTCCTCCTCGTCAATAAATATTTGAGTAAACCCTAACTAAGTCTGACAATGAAGACTAAAGTTCATTTTATGTAGTTATCAATCTGTCAACTTTTTACTTTACGAGCCTGCTCTTCCATCACAACAAATTTTAACAGACAGGTAAACAGTATTTTACAACTTTTCAGTAGCTAAAACCCATCGTTGAGTCTCTTCTTCCATTTCTCCCCAAACAGGATTCTCAGAGCTCAGATCCCTTTTCTATTTCCAAATTGAAGGAATATTGGTCAATTTTTAAAAATACCATCCGTCCACTACTCCTTCCCCAAAGTATCACTTTCCAGACACGAGAATGACCTGGCGTCGGCCTGCTCTCGGGGACCCTTTCATGGCACCTGTCGTGGCACAAACACCGGCGCGGAGTCTGCACACACAGCTCATCACGAAAGGGCCCGCCCCGCACGGTGCCGACACAGGCCGCGGGCCCGGGAGGATGCCAGCCGGACCCACGCCTCGCGCCCCCGCCGCTCCGCGGGCTCGAGGGGCGCGGCCCGGCCGCCCGGCGCTCTCCGACGTGCCCCCCACCGCCGCCCGGTGCCGCCCGCCCTCGCCCGGCTCAGACCCACGCGGGGCCCGGCCCCGCCAACGAGCCACCGCCGCGGGCCCGAGGCCGGCTCCTCTCGGGCCCGCCGCCCCTGGGGACCGCTGGGGGCCGGGCCGGCGGGGGAGGGGGCGCGGCGGACCACCTCACCTGCGGCGGGGGGCGGCTCTTCCGCGTCGCCGGCCGCCAGAGTGACGGCGCCGTCCCTCCAGACGCGGACCTGCGCGGCCGAGAGCGCGCGGCGGCGGGCCGGGCGGCGGCCGGGGTCGGCGGAGCGCAGGGAGCCGCAGCACTGGTAGCACACGGCCCACGCCTGCTCCTCGTTGATGGGCTGATTGTACAGCCGCAGAATCTCCTCCAGGCTGAGCGCGTCCCGCGGGCCCGCGGCCGCCCCGGCCTCCGGCGGGCCCTCGCCGCCCGCCGCCGCCGCCCGCCGCTCCCCGCCGCCCGCGGGGTCCCCCGGCTGAGCCATCCCGCGGTGGGCGCCGCGCTGGGACGGCGCGCCGGTGCCGGCGTCTCCTCAGCTCCGGAGCATCGTCTCGGCGCCGCCGCCGCCGCCTCCGAGGCCGCCCCGCCCCGCCCCGCCGGCCGCGCGCGCCACCGCGGGGACGAGCCAGGCTCCCGGGCGCGCGGAGGACGCGGGGACGCGGCGGCGGTCGGAGCCGCGGGTGGCGGCGCGACGGCGTTCACCAGCCCCGCCCCGCGCCCTCGGGGGGTCCGCCCGCTCCAGCTGAACGGCTGTTCCCAGCGAGGAGGCCTGAAGAACTTCCGCGGCCTTGGACTCCCCGCGCCCCGGGCTCGACGCGAGCCCCTTCCCGGCGCCTCCCGCGAGCCTCCTGCAGGGTAGCCGGGGCGGCCGACTTTACCCCCCGCCCCCACGCTTCTTCCCCACCCACCCCCTACCTCCTCGGACCCTGCTCGGCTCCTTTTTGGTCACCGTCAGCCAAATCTCACACTGAGTAATTTACTTCGGCGTCTATTTGTTGAATACTTCCCTTTTCACTCCCAACTGCAATCCAAGCCCCAGGAAGACAGGGATCCCTGAGTTTTGCTCATTGACCACCCAAGCGCGGAGATGAGAGCCTGAACTACAAGTATGTTGTCAGTAATTTAAACGTGTTCCTTTTGACCTTTCAAATTCATTTGTAACGTCTGTATGACTCCTTGTGTAAAAGTATGTAAGAGTAAAAATGTCAATAAGATGATGTCTCCAGTGACCAAACTCATCATAGCCCAGTTAACCCAATCTGCCCATACGAGGTGGGAATTGATACCGCAGTGACAAAATTAGTCATAGAAAAGAAGAAAAATACTCCCATAGCTAGCTGGAATAGTCACTAAAACAAATAATTCTTAGATAAAATATTCATTGGTAAATGAACGTAATTGGCAATATTCCATTCTGAGGTTACTCTGGTGTGAAAACCTTGCAGAGAGTTGAAGGCATCGGCAAGTACGAAATTATCTGTAGTAGGTACCGGTAAGTCATTTAGGGTGGTTTTGTGTGCATTGTTTGGATACCACACTCTCAACTTGCAGTAGATACCACCGTCTGCTATTAATACTGAAAACACCAGTACATACAGCAAATATGAGGAGAAACGAGATAAGCAAAAAGATATAAAGAGTAAAAACTGAAAGGGAGAAAAAATCTCTTCCCTAGGCACTTTATTTTCTTGTAATTTCATTACAAGAAATAGGTAAATAGGTGGGTAGGATGAATGGCTATAAAACTACCTGATTAAAATAGGGACAAAATTCCTAAAATTTGTAATTTTAAAAGATTGGATTCTGTCTGGCTTTCGAAAATACTGAGGGGTTTAAAATAGCTACAATGCAGAAAAACTCACATGGTCTACTTTTATAGGCAACACCACCATCTTCTGGCCTTATAGAACATTGCACTTTGACAACTATGGCCAAAAATCAATTACAATGTTCCTCAACCCCCAACACCCTCCACCTTCCCCAACCCCACAAAAAGGGTTAAATGAATTAATAAACTGTGGAATCCATGAGCCAGTCACTGCTACCCTGGCATAGAGCAGTAAATAAATCTCCAAGATAACAATGAAGGGAGTGAAAGAAAATGAGAGATCCAAATTTTTATCTCAAAGATTAAAAGACATGTTCCCTGGAAGTGATCTGAGGGACTGTGGTTGAGGAATCAGGTGCCTTAGTGGTGGGTGTGGTGTGGTGCCATACATCAGAAGGATGTGATCTTATACCTTAGTATACATATACAGTGTTGTAAATACATAAAAAAAATAATTTTTAAAAGGAAGTGTTCTTTAAAACAAATTCACAATAGGATTTTGTTTTCCTTTCCTAAGTCAGTTTTTTTAAAATAGACATTTTGAGAAGAAAAATATTATGGCATTGAATCACAGGATTCAATTTATTTACGATTTATTTACAACAAAGGGGGCTGATTGATTTTCAGCAAATACAAATTCATGAATATAACATATGTTATTTAAAGTAAACTTCTTGCCATTTGTGAGCTAATAAGGAATTAAGGTGAGACAAGATGACAAGTAGAATGTTTGATGTTTCTTCTCTATGTAGAAAAATCTTCACGATCCTAGCTATCTTCTATAATAAATCTAGTCATTATATAACCTAAACAGTTGGCACTTTTCTGTTCAGATGGTATAATTATAATTTTTAATTAATTTTTAGAACTCTTTGAAATTTTAATAAGCCCCCACCATCCATCATCACAAGACTACATGACCGTTGACAACTCGAAGACTATTAGATACAGATATCTGCGGGATACTTCACTTTCCCATTTCTCACTTTCAGTTTAAATTCAAAGATTTAAGTACCTTTACATATATTTTTTTCAAATTTCTGTCATTGATCTTATTTTTCCTGTGATTTAACACTTTAAAAAAATTATATAGTGAACATGTCTTACTTTGAACCAATGTTTAAATGTCTTTTTCAAAGTTCTGTGTCATCTGTGAAAAATGGCATGTGACTCTGAATATGATTTTAGTTTTCATTGATTCTTTTATTAAAAAATGGAATCCTTGAAATTTTTTCTTATATTTACTAATCATCTTTGCAGAATAAATCGACTCCATGCTTCTGAGGTAAGGCTGAGTGGCTCTGCATCTTTCAGGAGCTCGGCCTTCCAGGAGCACAATCTGTCTGTACAGCTCAAGCTTATCCAAAACAGTCCCAGAGAGTTGCTCCTAAGAGGCACATTCACCTAGAAAAGTACACCAAAAAGGAAAAAGAATATAGAACAGCATATTTTTTCCGTTATAACTTAAATGTCATTGCCTGCAATTACACCTTAAAAGTCTACAGTAATATTTAATATTTTAAAAGTACTCTCTTTAGTTATACAAGCTGCAGGGTCAGAGAGTAGCTCTGTTTTATAGATGGCAACACACAGGACTAGTAAAAAGAGGGAGGACTAAAATCCAGACTCCCCGTAGCTCAGCTCTTTCTGCCCTGCTACAATGTCTTGCTCTAAACTTGCACAGAGCAAGAAAAAGCTCCTTACCCTTCATAAAAAGCAGATTGTTTATAGTTGTACATATGAGTGTGGCCTATTAAAATGTTGATGGGTCAGGCTTTCTAAATGAATGACATGATGCCCCTTCTCTTTCAACCAACCCTGAAGAATTCGCTGGCTTTTAAGTCTCACTATAGTGGTCATCTCCCTATAGTAATTGTCTTTCAAGTGACCTATATGACTCCATCTTCATTAAAGGGTTGTAAATTAGCACTCCTCTAAGGAGACTAATTCCATCAACAATCCTAAAGGCAATTTAAAATTCATCTCTCATATCTTTGCGCAGATTGAATATTAACTAAAATTCTTTAAAATTAGTCATGAAAACTAGCATGTGAACTTACACAGAATAAGAGGTACATGGGCCAGATAAGAACACAGCAAAATTGGATTACTCTGGTTTGTTAACTTGTAAAGAATTAACTTTCTCTTTCCAAAGGCAAAGATATATTTTTATTGGAAAACATTTAGAAAATATCCATTAATGCCTTTTTACTAAGTTATATGTAAATGTTTTCCATAATATTTTCATTGTGTAACATCCAATATGTTATAAATTTACCAATCCTACCTTAATGAAACAAAGGTACACACCCACTGATAAAAATTAAGGGCAAGTAGAGAAATAACTAGATCAAACAATAGTCATCTTTCACCTTCTTAAGCTAAACCCTTTGAAACAGTTTAGCCAACAAAGAGAGGTGATATTCTGACTGCTAATATAAATGGAATTACTAGTTTCAATTATTTAAGAAGATTCAATTTGTAGAAAACCTCATAGATTTAAATTTAGGCCAAGCTACTATTTTAAACTTAAAGAAATTAGATTCTGCAGAAGTTAAGTGACTTACCCCCAAATTACTGGTAGTTGCCTAGAGTAATTCAAATATATTTCCTTTAACATAAACTTCTCAGATCCTCTTTTTAAGTTATACTAACTAGTTCTCACCAGATCTCAAGTTAGCTTACTTAATTCTAATGAGAAATAGAAAACAAAATAAGGTACAAAAATACCTTTGAGAGCAAAAGTTTGAATTTTGATAATTGCTTAAAAATGAAGAATTCGCAATGAAACATTTAAGGATTTTTGTTGTATAAATTAAAGATAACCCTTTTTTTAAACAAAGCAAAACTATTTTTTCAAACCTACATTATTTCATTTTTCCTGACCTTTATACAGAAAAGATAGCCTTTTCTTGTTGCTCAGAAAATGTTGTTCTAGAAATATGACTGCATAATTGAAGTTAGTAGAAGGGGAGGGTCGGTGGGGTGGGAACAGAAGCACCCAGTGTCTATGGCGAAGGACATGGATCCTTGTTTGTGGCTGTGGTGTGGTGACGTGCATCTGGGCATCTGGGGAGAGGTAATCCTATTCCCCTGAATCATATATATGGTTGTAAACCAGTGTTACCTCAATTGAATAAACAAACAAATGTTGTCTTGAGTTTCCATGTGCATGCACCTCTTATATCTGGCTGTTTCCAAGATATCTTTCTATGACAAATGGTAATCTATTCTGGATACTGGAAAGTCCAAGATCGGGATGCCAGTGATTTGGTGTCTGTCTTATAGTGGAAGAAAGGGAATTCAAAAATTTAATAATGTTCACCTACAACTGCTTGCATCTCTGGCCACCCTAGACTGGAGAGAATGCTAAAAGTGCCTTCTATAAACTGAATTGTGGCTTCCCAAATCCACATACTAAAACCCTATTCCCCATTGTGACTGTATTAGAAGATAGGGTTTCTAGGAGGAAATTAAAGTTAAATGAGAGCAGAGGGAAGGAGTCCTATCCCAATAGGATTGGTGACCTCATAAACAGAGACTGCGCTGTCTCGGTTGGAACCTATCAAGGAAAGTTCATGTAAGGACACACTGAGGTGACTGTTTGCAAGCCAGGAAGAGAATCTTCACTAGAATCTGACATTCTGGTACCCTGATTTTGAACTTACCACATCCAGGATTGTGAGAAAATCAATTTTCTGTTTTTTTAAGCTATCTTGTTTATGGTATTTTGTATGACAGCCTGAGCTAATACAGAGAACCTAAATAAAAATCCTGCTAAACCTACGGAAAAAAATTGTCATTTTTCCATAACATTCACTTGGCCCTAGTATCTGTTGAAAGGCTCATTTCTCCTCCAAGGTCAACATGTAACCAACAGAAAATATGGCTTACCTTATAATTCAATTACATGAATACTGAAATAAACACATTCTTGGCATCCTTTAAGTCTTGCCTTGGCAGTTTTTGTTGGGTATAAGTTGGGTCGTAATCCTTATATTTTAATTGTGCTTCTCCTTAAGTTTTCCCTAGGACTGTTCTTTAACCTGAATTCCTGTGTCCTCTTGATCCTTCCTTCCTTGATAGTCATTAATGAAGCACAATGCCTGTTTTCGCTTATTTGTTATGCATATTTATTTTGGAAATTGAAAATGTAATCCTTGTTCCTATTTTCTACCTAGCATCATAATCCTTTTAGATATTAGAAAAAAAATCACTGACAGTGAAATTCACAGACATGATTCCCAGTTCTCAACTGGAAGGTGTAAGACAGTATTTTTTATGTTCCCTAACACTATTTAATGGTATTAAAATTTATTCTCTTGGGCCTCCCTGGTGGCGCAACAGGTTAAGTACAGCACTATGAAGCTATCCAGAGCCACTGCAGCACGAGTTCGATACCTGGCCAGGGAGCTTCCCACATGATGCAGGAAACCTTTCCTGCCTAGCCTGCTGCCCCCCTCAGCAGTGTACTTCAGTCAATCTGCCTGTTCTGCTCCCCACTCTGTCTCTGGTGAATCCTCTCACCACCCCACATCTCTGGCCTACAACGCAGCTTGTATGCATAAATAAATAAATCTTTAAAAAATATTTATTCCCTTGCAAGGTTGATGAGTAATAAACATTCTACAACTGTGATAGTGTCATAATGCCATTACCAATTTCAGTTTTAACTAAGTTATATAATATTAATCTTTTTCATTTTAGCAGAAGTAATTTTTAATTCTACTTGTGTTGTAGAATTTTAATACTTTCGTCAGCTAAAGCAGAACATTGCAGTAATCATCCAGATAATTTAAGGCAATGGTTGACTTTATTCTGATTTACTCATAAGATAGAGGACATTTATTTATATAACATTCCTATAAGCAAATCTGAGGATACTTTAAATTCTCAGCCTCCTAGCAATATAACTCCTTTTATTCCTCTCTTACTCAAGAAAGTATGTTTTTATGCAAGAGGATGAATATGACAATTTAAAATCCAAGGCATAGTGTTAACACCTTAAATAGGTTTTAATTATTTTAAAGCAAACCAGCACATCAATATTTAAATAAAACTCTTTTCAAGCACTTAAAACTTAAATAAATAAGAAGAGATTATAAAACATTATGTAGAGATCCATTAAAAGATCATAAGCAATTGTCTAATTCAGATCTTTAACTCTAGGTACTAAAGTCCTTAAACCCGATTTTACGAAGAGGCATATCAGGCCCAGGAATATCAGTTTGTTGCAGCCCTACAGTTACTGAATAAGAGATTAGATTCACAATAGTGTCCTGCCATTAAGTTTAACCTATATAGTTCATAACATAAAAACTAGCATTTTCCAGTGATTGAGTACCAAAGGATTAGCATCTCTATTATATATATTTTAAAAAGAAAACATACCAGGAAAAGACAAAAGAGATTTTCAATTAATTCTAAAAATGTCATTGGAAAAGAACCTAATATTACCAGGGAAAATTGTAGAGAAGTAACTTTGAACTAATTTCTTCTACCATATTTAAAACAACCTCTACTTGTAATATATAAGCTATTAAACTGAGTCTTAAAGTCAGGTTTAGTAAAAATTGAAGATTCCAACTTAACATCTTTGAATTAATCCAAAGACACTAGTTTTAGTAATACTGAATCTATTGTCTGAAAAAAGGGGTAATCAAGTTTTATTTCAAACATTTGTTACTCTATAAAAATGAAAAATTCCATATATAATCAGAATTAAGTTAGTATAAATACAAAGCTGATTATGAATTTAGATTAAGATGTATATAAGAAACCCTAGAGCAACCATAAATAAATTTGTGACAAAGTCATTAGAGAAATTAAAATGCTATGAGAAAATATTTAAACAAAAGGAAGCTGTAAAGTAGAAATAAACAAAAAAGCATGAAATGCAAAGAAACCAAGATGTAATGGCAGACAAAACATTAAATGGGAATGCATTTAACAAACCAGTCAAAAGGCAGAGATTATCAGATTGGAGGGAAAACCCCAAATTTGACTATATACCACCCACAGCAGACACATTTTATATTCAAAGATATAGAACAATTCAAAGTTAAAGAATGGAAGATTAAAGATGATAATCATGCAAAAAACAACCACAAGAAAGCTATATTAACATCAGACAAAACAGACTTTTATTACAGATAAAGGGGAACATTTTATAACAAAAATAGGGTCTCTGCATAGAACAGCTACAAAGATCTGTAACAGGACATCAAAATACATGAAGCAAAAATTGACAAGAACGAAAAGCGAAACAGACAATTAAATAATAATAGCTGCAGACTTCAATTCTCTACTTTCATTGATGATTGAACAACTAAGAGAGAACCTCTTGGTAGGTCAACAAGGAAATATTTGAATAAGACTATAAACCAACTACATTTTACAGACACCTACAGAACACACCATCCAACAACAGAATACACATTTCTCTCAAGTGCACATGTGAAAATTCTCTAGGATAAACTATACATTAGGCCATTGTAGGGTAAGTGGGAGAGCTCTCAGGCTTTCCTGCCCTGCCCTTGCAGATAGGCCTCCCCAGGGCTACATGCTGCCTGCCTGAGGGCCGTGCCTGGGGGTTGTGGCTTAGCGTAGGTGGCGTGGGGTAGTAAAGTAGTTGTAGAGTAGCCTAGTCATGGAGTGGTGTGCACATGAGCAAAGCAGACTCGGAGCACACCAGGGAGAAAGAGTGTGGCAGTGGTGTTGAGAGCAACAGCAAGAGCACGCCTCAGGAGTGGCAGCAGGAGAGAGCCCTGAGAAACTGAAGATTTGCCAGAGGCCTCTTAGCCTGGCCTGCCTTGCACATGGTTGCCTTGCAATAAAGGATGATTAAAAGCCTAAAAAGCCACCGAGGGCTCCAGAACTCATCCTTTGCCTGTCTGCCCTATCATAGGGAACCTGCATTGGCTTGGCGCCAGGCTGGCACAGTAGACTGGCACAATAGCCATAAAACAAACTTAAATAAATTCAAAAGAATAGAAGTAATACAAGTATGTTTTCTAATCATAACGGAATAAAATTAGAATCCAAACTAGCAAAGGGAAAAGAATTGGGAAATTCACAAATGGAAATTAATTTGTTCCTATATAGCCAATAGGTCAAAGAAGAACTCAAAAGGGAAATGAGAATATACTTTGAAATGAATAAAAATGAAGAACAATATACCAAAACTTAACAGATGCAGCTAAAGCAATGCATAGTGGGAAAGTTATAACTGTAAAAAACAATAATTTCACTCAAGTCAATAACCAAACTTTCCACGTTAAGATACTGGAAAAAGAACGACAATAAAACCTAAAGCAAGGCTAGAAATAATAGTGATCAGGGAGAGAGTAACGAAATAGGGAACAGAAAAACAACAAAGAAAAATCAATGAAGCTAAAACCTGATTCTTGGAAAAGGTCAACAAAAACGACAGGAAAAAAGAGAGAAGATTCAATTTACTAGAACCAGAAATGAAAGAGTGGACACATTACCACTGACCTTATAGAAATAGAAAGGATTCAAAAGGAATACTATAAACAAGTATAAACTAAAATTAGATAAAATTTCTAAAGACATGAACTACCAAAACTGACTCAAAAAGAAACAGACCTGGATAGAACTTTAAGTAATGAAATTTAATGAGTTAAAAAACAACAACAATAACAAAACTACTCACAAAGCACAGGCTCAGAGGGCTTCTTATTAAATAAAAAAAGAATTAACATTAATTATTTCAAAAAACAGAAGTAGCATTGGTGGTATAGTGGTGAGCATAGCTGCCTTCCAAATAACAGTAGTAGGTAGTATTAAGCTGATACCAAAATCAGACAAGGACATCAGAAGAAAAGTAAATTAAAAACTAGTATGTCTTGGGCCTCCCTGGTGGCGCAGCGGTTGAGCGCTGTGCTGTGGAGCTGTCTCGGCTCAACGCCTGGCTGGGGAGAGTCCCACATGGTGCGGCGGACCTCTCCTGCCTCACCCCCTGCTCCCCTCAGCAGTGTATTTCTGATCTGCCTGTTCTGCTCCCCGCTCTGTCTCTGGTGAACTCTCTCGCCGCCCCACACCTCTGGTCTGTACCCCAGCTTGTATGTATAAATAAATAAATCTTTAAAAAAATATAGTATATCTTATGAATATGGATACAAAAATCTTCAACAAAATACTAGCAAACTGACTATAACTATAGCTGTACATACATATAATTATACATCATGTGCATGTGTGACTTATCCCAGAAATTCAGTTGGTTAAACATCTGAAAATCAATTAACGTATCAATAGAATAAGAAATAAAAACCACATGATCATCTCTCAATAGGTATAAAAAGATGACAAAATCTAGCACCCTTTCATGGTAAAACCCATTTTAAAAACTAAGAGTAGATGAAAATTCCTTCAGTCTGATAAAAGGCATTTACTTAATGGTGAAAAAACAAATGCTTCGCCTCCCCTCCTCCCCAATCATGCTCAAGACAAGGATATTTGCTCTTACCACTTCCATTCAACATTGGACTAGAAGGACTAGCCAGGGCAATTTGTCAAATAAACAAATTAATCAATAAAAGACATCAAAAGTAAAAAATATGTAGAACTACCTCTATTTACTGATGACATGATTGCATATAAACTTAAGGAATCCACTAAAGACTATTAAAACTAATTAAGGAGTTCAGCAAAGCTGCAGAATACAAGTTCAATATAAAAAATAAATTGCATCTCTATACACTTGCAATGAACAATCTAAAAATGAAATTAAGAAAACAATTCCACTCATAACAGCATCAAAAACAATAAAAAAACTTTACAAAATAAGTGCAAAACTTATACTCTGAAAACTACAAAATACTGATGAAAGAATAAAACCAATGTCCATGATACAAAAGACTTAACATTGTTAAGATAGCAATAGTCCCCAAAGTGATCCACAAATACAGGGCAATCATTAGAATCTCAGCTGATTTTTTGTGGGTATTGACAAGCTTATTCCAAATTCATTTAGATTTACAAAGGATCTGGAATAGCAAAAACAATCTTGAAAAAGAGCAAAATTGGAAAACTCTCATCACACTTCCCAATTTCAAACTTACCACAAAGCAATGATAATGAAAATATGTGGTACTAACAAAACAGAATAGACTGGTACAAAAATAAAAGAATTAAGAGCCTGGAAATAAACTCATACATTTACAGCCAACTGATTTTTGCAAAGTGTGCCAACACCATTCAATAGGAGAATATAGTGTTTTCAACAAATGGGGCTGGGACAACTGGATATTCATATTCAAAAGAATTGATGCTGGACCCTTACCTCACAACATATACCAAAATAAGCAAAAAATAGATCAAAGACCTAACTGCAAGAGCTAAAATTAAGAAATTCTTATAAAAAAACATGGATAAATCATCATGACCTTGGATTTGGCTCTGGACTCTTAGATATGACAACAAAACCAAGGGCAATAAAAGGAATCACTCTGAGGTATCCAATAGATACTTGGCTTTATCAAAATTAAAAGCTTTTGTACTTCAACGAAAACAATCAAGAAAGTGAAAACAACCTATAGAACGTAAGAAAATATTTAGATATCTGATAAAAGACTTTATCTACAATATATAAAGCGCTCTTACAACTAAGTAATAAAAATACAAATAACCCAATAAAAAAGGGCAAAAGATTCAAATATACGTTTCTCCAAAGATATATAAATGACCAATAAACACATGAAAGATACTCAAATTAACCTTCAGCGAAATGCAAATTAAAAATATGATGAGATACCACCTCTAAGATGACTAGAATAAAAAAGTCAGATAAAAACAGGTACTATCAAGGATATGGAGAAATCAGAATCTTATACACCGGGATTATAAAATGGTGCATTTGCTTCAGAAAACTATAGGGCAGTTGACAAAATGTTAGCATTACCGTATGTCCTAGCAATTCTTCTCCTAGGTAGAAATGAAAACACGCTCACACAAAAGCTCATACATGAATGTTTATAGTAACATTATTCATAATACCCCAAACCTGCATACAACCAAAATGTCTATTGACTGACAAATGGATTAACAAATATTACTTACCTATAAAATGAAGTACATGTAGTAATGATATATGCTACAACATGGATAAATATTAGACATTATACTAAGTGAAAGTAGTCAGTCATAAATGGCCATATACTTCATGATTCCTTTCATGTACAAGACCAGAACAGGAATATCTACATAAAAAGCAGATTAGTGGTTGCTTAGGACTGAGGGCTGGGGGAGGTTAGGGACTGGTAAGAGAGAATAAAGTATACAGTGAGTATGACTAAAATATTTTCTGGATGCACATTAGTAGACACTATCCCAGTTCCTTAGCTATCTTCTGAATCACAAATAGACTTCTGTATTATTGACAACATAAGGACCCTTAAGCAGCTCACTCTTTCAGGGGCTCACCTTCCTAAGGCTATCCTCCCTAACAAGTAATTCTTGCCCATCTGTCAGTGACTCAACAGCCTATGTATTAAACTCTTCAGATTAAAAAAAAAAAAATTATTTTTGTGTGGAACGGGGATATAGGTCAGAGTGAGAGGATTCACCAGAGACAGAGTGGGGAGCAGAACAGGTTGTTTTACTGACATACACCACTAAGGAGAGCAGCAGGCAAGACAGGAGAAGCTGCTGCATCATATGGGTTAGCTCTCTGGCTGGGGACTGAACTCAGGCCTTAGCAGTGATAGTGCAGACTTAACCCTAGGCCACCAGGGAAGACCCCTATTGTAACTTTTGATAGGCTATGAATGATAAGGCAAATATGCCTTTCTATATTCTTGCCTTCTGTGTAGAATGACTAAAAGAGGAATGGAAAACTGAAGTGAAGGCTTGAGGAGCAGCACTTTTTTTTTTTTTAATGGGGGGAGATAGCACCTATGGCATCATGAAAATTTTTTCATACTGTTATGTTGGATAGTTACTTGGTCATATCTAATAATGCCAAATAAATGTAATAAAATGCAAGAGAAAAATCCAGATTTGTGCACACAGAAATAGAGCAAAAAGAAGTAAACACAAAGTTTTTGTGTTTACTAGAATTGATCTGCTACTACAGATATGTTCCCATCACAGGGATCTTATCTGGCACTTCATTTTATTAATCTCTAAATTTAAAAGTGAACAGAAAGACCTAAGATTCCTTTCAGGCCCAAAATTCTGTAATTCTTGGCCATAAAATAGTAAGTCAAATGTAAAAACAGCATACATATAATGATAGTTAAAACACTAGTTCTGACCATTTGTAAAAAATAAATCCCCAAAACTAGCTACCTTCAAACACCCTGGGTTGTTGGCCACCTGTGAAATGCCACTTAGTCTCAGTGGTTTTTCACTTACTAATAAAGTGTACATGTGTGTCCCTGAGTGTGACAAGTTCTTACTTCCGGTGCCAAGTACTCAGCTGCAGCTGGGTGTACACGTGTGTATACACATACACACACACAAAACTTAGGAAACATCTGTGTTGGAGTATTAGTAGAATTCTAAATTCAGTACAATGAGAGAAAGAACTCTTTCAATTGATAGCTACTTTCTTCCTCTTGCTCTCCTTTTAATATCTATGACTCTGTCAACACTGATGTCAAGTAGCTAATTCATAAGCCAAAAATAAATCAAATGTAATTACAACTACGCTAACCAAATCTCGGAATATTAAATACCCACATTTAAATTCATTAATGATTAAAACTGAACATGAACAGACTATGCTATAAACAGTATGTTAAAGGTCTTCCATATTGGATGGCTTCTGGTTTATGTGTTTGGCTATTTTGCTTAAGATTCTGTATAGTCTTCAGCTAATCTCAAATTATTCCTCAACTGTTAAGTGCTAGAAAGCAGTGCCACTTTCATCAATATAAAGGTTATAAAACAGACCATCTAATTCCTGTACTTATCTACCTAAGTGGAGAGCATGAAATTATCTGAGAGTCAAAGAAAAAAGTTATGAAATTGCAAACTGTAGTCCAACCTGAGCTATTCTTTTGTTTGGCAGAGCATGCAATCAGAAGCATTGAGTTAATTCAAGCAAAAATAGATGGCTCTTAAATAATGCCTTTTGATGGTCAGAGATCTGGCACAGTATACCTTATGAATAATATTCTTTTCAAATTTAAAGCCTACACCTTGACTCAAATCTTGTCTCTATTAAGAAAAACGAGTTTCAAATATATGTACATTCAGGACTGCCAGGTTATAGATGTGTTTTTGCCGACTATATTGAACATAAACCTCAATACCAGAAAAAATGTAAAGGCACTTGGGTGATCAGTTTAAATGGAACTGAATTTATTAACTTTTATTCAACGGGTTTAAGCTTAAGTAATGAAACTTCCAGGTATCTGATAGTCTTTTACTAAATAAATACACTTAAATAGATATATGTCTATATGTATGTATGAGGACTATATTAGTGCATATTGTCAAAAAGAACTCATTAGAGACATATAAAAAACATTTTACACTTTTAAGAGAAAAACAACTTTTATAATACAGCTAAATATACAAGGTAAATTTAATTTTCAAAAGGTTAAAAGCAGAATTCTATTGCTAAATGCACTGAAATACTATTGAAATAAACTATCTTTAGAGAAAAATATTAATTCATGTCAAATTCTATTAAAGTGCATAAAAAAGCAAATTTATTTTAGAACTTATATCAAAGGCACATCACAAATACAGGTTACTCTGATACAGTAAGGCAGGAACTCCAGCCTCAATAATACAATCTTGATCTTAACGTAGTCGTCTCAATATGTGCCTCATGAATAATTGGTTCTAAAAGTTAAAAATTACAAGCAATTTTCTCTCTTGATAGTTGTGTGGATAATTCTGGGAAGAGTAAAAATGTCTTAATTCTTATTTTGCTAATTCTCTAAAGTCATGTCAATCTCACAAGAAACATCTGACTATTGCTTTCAATGAAAACTGATAGGAAATGGTTATTTCCCAACTTTTAAACAAAGTAAGTAATATTTAACATATATAAAAATGAAAGTAAATTTTTATTAGGGTATGTTCAGGTTGTAATTTAAAAAATAACTTAAATCATTAAATCATTTTACTTGGAATGGTGAAATAAAGTGATGAAAGAAATACTTGCATAGCCAATTGGAACACTTTAAGACCAAATAACGAAACAAATGAAATAAGAACCACGCACACAGATGCTGAATGGACCTGTCACTTAAGCCATGAAGCTTCCTATAAAAGTGAAATAGTGGGCCTCCCTGGTGGCGCAGCAGTTAAGTGCTGCGCTGTGGAGCTGTCGGCAGCGGCAATGTGAGTTCGACGCCCGGCCGGGGAGAATCCCACATGGTGCAGCAGACCTCTCCTGCCTTGACTTCTGCTCCCAGCAGTGTATTTCTGATCTGCCTGTTCTGCTCCCCGCTCTGTCTCTGGTGGACCCTCTCACTGCCCCATACCTCTGGTCGGTACCCCAGCTTGTATGTATAAATAAATAAATCTTAAAAAAAAGAAAAGTGAAATAGCTATTGTTCTTTTAATGCTTACTTTTCTCATTTACTTTTCTCATTTTTAAAACCAGCTCAATTGTAAAACAAATGCCAGCATGCAGTCATTCACACATGAACACGTGTTGTTCAGGACCTCACACTATGATTCTAATTTAGATTAGCCAAATACATGCTGATGGTTTTATCAAAATGAAAAAAAGAGAAAAAGATGTAGTTTCAGAGGATAGAACCCATGAAAAAACTAGTAACGAATCCTTTGAATACAGAGAAAATCAGCAGCAGACTTCGAATATTACAGAAAACAATTTATCAATATCTATTATAATACAAAGGGGTTTAATAAATGTTTTCTAAAATAACCAACTCACTTTTACATGAATCAAGTTAACAAATATTTATAAATTATTCCTGAACTTTCATATCAGGCTTATTTTGTTATTCATATTTCTGTTTTTGTGGTAATAGCTTTTCCCTACTCTCACATCAAAGTCTTCCCATAAATCTCTGGAAAGTCACAACTGTCAGTATGGCCATGGTAAACCACAAAAGTGGAAATTCAACAAATCTATTTTCACCTATGTAATAAATAAATCTATTGTATGGCTAATTTCTTCTAATTTGTACAAAAACAATTTCATTATTCTATGAAAAATAATGATTATATTGATTATATTGATTTTACTATGACTCAAATATCTGAGTACCAGTTAATGTAAAGGAAACTGAGTAAATTTTATATTCATATTTAAACTATTGAAGAGCTGTAAAAAGTATCAATTATTAAAATAGAATATACACCTAATTTATACTACATTCCACACAGATTTATACAAGTATTTCATTCTTAACTTTTAAATATACACATCATGTTTTCCAAACATTATCAGGTATATACAAAATTGAAAAATGACACCCAAGTCAGACTGTGATTTTAAAATAAGGAACCTCTAAACCGCTAGTAATGTACAATGTGTAAAATTTCAACAAAACACAGGTAACTTTCTTATAGAAATGTCAGTCCTATAACACCGAACGATATTTACAAGCAAACATGATCCAAACAGCACAAGCAGATTCAGGGTAAGTAAACACTCGGACGCGAACTGCCAATCGCACTTGGTCTCCACGGCAACAGATTATTTCTTCACAAAAAGGAGACCTATGAAAGAAAAATTTTATTCAATTAAGAAGTGAACACAGGCTGTACTTTCTCAATCCCAAGTCAGTATTTCAATGACTCTAAATTTGTTCTAGTTATTCAAATTATAGACTATTTCCCCATAGTCTATACACTTAAAAAAAATTATAAGATCAGAGATGCTAAACTGAGACTGCACCAAAATCAATGGGAAAATTATTCCAGGCTAGTTAAAGCAACATTCCAGACCTAATGAAATTCATGACAAGGAGGGCAAGTTATTATCAAAGCTCCTCCTTGTGATTCTGAAGTCACTTCTAAAAAAACTATGACACAGTTATCTAAGATTCCTAAGCTAAATTTATAAATTCATAAATTCCACTTTACCGAAGACAAGTGGCAAATGCACGTCTTGCATTTCTGTACACAAAATGTATTGGGAATCCTTTAAATGTGTGACCATCAGGTACAGCCCTCCTTATGGCATCTTGAAATTCTTCATTGCCTGCAGATATACTTGTCGTACGCTCAAATTCATAGGAAGCCAAAGCGGGTGATAAAAGATAGGACAGCTGGTCTTCCCAAACAGTAGTGAGGCCGAGGTCCTACAGCGACGAAGAGAGAAAAAGTAGTGGAAAACAGTGCCCCTTGAACAACTTAGGAATCGGGGTACCAACTCCTTATGCAGTAGTAAATCTAATAGACTGCTTTTGACCCAAAAGCTTTATCAATAGCATAGTCATTAATACAAATTCTTACATTATATTGTATAAAGTAGTCTTAAAATATAGTCTTAAAGTAAGGTAGACAAAGATTTTGAAAATCATAAAGAAAATAAACTTAGAGTACTATACTGTATTTACAGATACTACTATAAGTTTACATCATCTGTTCACAAAAAAAATCTGCTTAAGTGGACCCATACAGTTCAAACCTGTGTTGTTCAGTCAACTGTACATTAACATATTACAAAACAATTACAAAATGTTGATTATTTTAATGTATGCCAGGAAAATATTTTTAAAACCTGTCAATAATTTTTTATACTTCTTATTTATTACTATAAGAATTACTATAGAAATAAAATAAATGGAACTACAGGCATCAATTTACTTTCTGGAGAAATTAGCAAAAAACTTTTAATAAAATGATGTCCATTAAGGCTGCAAATCCTATCCTCAATGTCTACTGGATAGGACCATATGGAGTAACAATCTCACTATTGAAAACAGTGTTAATGCATTTTGAAGTCAAATTTTATTTAACATTAAAGACTTTTAATAAGATTGAATCTGCTTAATTTGATTGCTCCGACCATAAATTCAAATACAGAAAGGGAGAACAGTCAACAAGTTGTTTATACACAATTAAGTGCAAATACATACTGAATATTTCCTCTGTGACAGGCACTAACTTTTACACTAAGAAATAAAAAGGTGAAGACATGCTACAGGCCCTTAGGGAGGTTAAAACATGTTTGTTTCTAAGGAAGGCAATTACGATTTCATTTATAACATCAAATGAACTATTGATATCTGGAAACATTACAAAAACTAAAATATTTTAATTATCATAACAGACCTTTAGCATTTCCTGATTTCATGTGCAAAATTTTAACTTGTTCCAAAAATGCTATCATCCATCACTTTTCCAATACTTAAAGGGGAATCTCACTTGCTGATTTATAGGCACTTAGCTAATGACCAACAATGGGACTGAGCGCAAATTTTTGTAAAGTAATTCTTACAATAATGGTTTAATTTGTAAACAGACAATATAAGTGATGGTGGGAGAGAGACAATAATAATGAGGAGTTTTCATTTAGGACCCTGATGAATCTACTGTTAAAAACATAAAACATCAGGTCAAAATATTTTCAAAAACAGAATCTTAATGAGTAAGGAATATTTTAGAAGCCAAATTTAATGTGTTCTTAGGAAGCCCTGAGAACATACTTGACAAATCAGTTTGCCTCTGGTGGCCTCAAGAAACAAAACAGGAAAAAAAAAAAAAAAAAAAAAGAAACAAAACAGGGCTCAGCCAAGATGGTGTGTCCACTGGGGAGCCCCAAAAGGTGAACTAGAATTAAGTGTTCTGCAGGAATTTGGGATGCAAGTCCTCTGTTAATTGTATGTATCTCCAAGGCTTATCTTTTCACTCTCTCAATGGTTTCTTCTTGAATGTTAAGTTCTTAAAATACACTAATCTTTTCTTCTATGATTAATGCCTTTTATGTCTTTTTTAAGGTATATGACAAAAGAAGAAATATAAATGGTTAATAAACAAGAGACTTGATCTTATTAGCAGTCAGGGAAATATTAATGAAGAATGAGGATCTTATTTTACACCTGCCCAATTTAGTATAAGAGAAAAACAAAACAAAGCCAACCAAGAAAAAAATATATAATCCATTATCTTTAATGGCGAGTGACTTGAATAAGCACTGCACAAAGAGAAAACTGAAATAGTGGTATTCTGTCAAAGTCCAAAGAAACCCACCATTCTTCATTTTTAATTTTTTTAAAAGAAAGTAAACAATTATAGAAGAATTGTGAATTTGAAAATATTTAAGTCTCAGAACTTAACTCCTACAACTTTCAAAACTATAAGCTTCATAAAGATAGGGGCTGTATTTATTTTGTTCAGAACTAGAATACTAACTAGAATTACCATATATACCAAAAAAGCCTGTTAAATGTATGTTTTTAAAAATATCAGTATTAATTACCTTTCTGTGTTCTGACACTAGTAGCCTTAGTTGCATTTCTATTTCATTACTTGTTACTGAAGCATCAATTGAGGATGCACACAGAGGTGGAAAGGGAGGAAGGGATGTTGTAGCTTTTGGAGCACAAACTGATTTAATTGCTTCTTCACTCATGGGTTTCCATTTGGATTCATCATTCAAATCAAACACACAGATTTCTACTGAGTCAGAAGGCTGACAATTTCCCAGGAACATCTGATGATTGAAAACACAACCGATTGTTCGATATGGATACAATGGTTTGGGCTGTTCAGCAACCGGCGCTTCATCAAGATTTGCAGATCTGTGGATATACCTAAAAAATGACATCATAATTTTATGTAAAAACTTAAAAATTATGACAGCAGCATCATCCAAAGGAAATATATTATTCTAACACCTAAGGGCATAACTATTTCCCAGGACTAGAGTATAAGACTTGTTTTTCTTTTTGATAGTCCCACTTCAGTTAGTCTTTATTAATTATTTTGGCACACCTCATGATATAGAAAAAAACCTTTTAATCCCTATGTATATTGTTGGTATCAAAAACATTATCTCAGATAACACAAAATAATTCAGATATACATTGTTAGGCATAACTAACCAAAATGATTATCAACTCAAGAAAAATAGAAAGCAGAAAAATAAAAAGAGGGTTCAGGGATGTCCTTTAAGGAACACCAAGATTTAAAGACAAGATCAAAGAGAAATGCGAGCAGTCAAGGAGAAATAACGAAAACTGAAAGACAGTAAGGAAGAACAGAGTATTTTTAACTTTTTCAAAATCTGAAGACAGGCAAAAGAACAGGAAAAAATGTCTAGTGGAGCAGGTGACACCTCATCAATTGTGAAAAGAAATCAAGATTTTAAAAGTTTATTTTTAGGCTTAGGGAGAGCAGTTACAAAAAGCATTTGTTAACTATACAAAATTTAGAGTAAATATATATGTATTTTTTACCAATATCATGTTGGTACAGAATATTCAGGTGTACAAATTTCCTTAGAGCCCATTTATATAGCTATCTTAATTGAGTTAATTTTTTACACAGACACTGAAAAGGCCCTAATAAACTAAAATCAGTAATATGTGCCCTTGAGTACCATCAATATAAACAAAGAATCCATATTTTAAAAGGTTTATTAAACATTAGAGGAAAAATTAATGACATGGAAATCAAAAAGACGTCCAAAAGTTTAATGAAACCAAAAGCTGGTTCTTTGAAAAAATAAACAGAATAGGCAAACCTTTGACTAGGCTAAAAAATTTTTAAAAATGGGAGAAAACTCAAATAGGATCAGAAATGAAAGAGGAAAAGTTACGACACTGCAGAAATTCAAAGAATAGACTACTATAGCATTTATATGCTAGTAAATTTAATAATCCAGAAGAGGTGGGCAAATTCTTAGAACTATACAGCCATCTGAGATTGAACAGGAAAGAAAGGGAAAACCTGAATAAACCAATCATGAGCAAGGAAACTGAAACAATAATCAAAAAATTGCCCAAAAAACTAAAGTCCAAGAACAGATAGCTTTGCAAGTGAGCTTTACCAAAACTTCAAGGAAGAACTAATGCTCATCCTGTTCAAACTTTTCCAAAAAATTGAGAGAAGGAATACTCCACATTTTCTGAGGTCAACATTACCCTAATACCAAAACCAGACAAAGTTAACCCACAAAAAGAAAACAATACACCAATTTCCCTAATGAACACAGATAAAAAAAAAATCTCAATAAAGTCTTAGCAAACCAAATCCAACAATGCATTAAATTGATCATACACCATGACCAAAAGAGATGTATGCCAGGAACACAAGGGTGATTCAACATCCAAAAATCAATCAACATAATCTATCACATCAATAAAAAGAAAAAAATTATCTGAAAATATCAACAGATGCAAAGAAAGCACTGGTAAGATTCAATATCCATTCATGAGACCCCTTGAAAAAATGGGGATAAATGGAACCTATCTCAACACAGTAAGAGCTGACAAACTCACAGCTAACATGATCAAAATGGTGAAAAACTGAAAACCTTTCTACTAAGATTTGGTATAAGACAAGGATGTCCACTCACCAGTACTGTTCTCTACAGTACTGATTCAGCTACAGGTGAAATATATAGCTACAGGAATTAGACAAGAGGGCATAAAAGGAATCCAAATTGGGAAAGAAGTAAAGCTATCATTATTTGCAGACAACATGATGATACATACCAAGATCCTTAAAGATGCCACAGAAAAATTGAATAAATCAGTTCAGCAAAGTGGCAGGTTATAAAATCAATATACAAAAATCATTTACGTTCCTATATATGAATAATGAACTAGCTGAGAAAGAAATTAAGAAAAATAATCTCTTTTAAAATCACAACTAAAAAAATAATACTGAGAAGTAAACCTAATTAAGGAGGCGAAGGACCTATATAAAGAAAGTAACACATTGTTAAAAAAAATAGAAGATACAAAAAATGGAAAGTTATTACCTGCTTATGGATTAGAGCATCCTAATACTCTAACGGATAGAGTGGCCATCTACCCAAAGCATTATGCAGATTTAAAGCAATCCCAATAAAAACTTCAAAGGCATTCTTCAAAGAAATGGAATAAACATCTACTTAAATTCTTATGGAACCACAAAAGACCCCAAACAGCCAAAGCAACATGATGAAAAAGACTTCAAACTATACTACAAAGCTGGAATAATTAAAAAAGCATGGTACTGGAACAAAAATACACATAGGAATAGAAATGTAACCCCAGAAATAAATCCACATCTATATGGTCAGTTAATCTTTGACAAAGTAGCCAAGAGCATACACTGGAGCAAGAAAAACATCTTCAATAAATATTGCTAGAAAAACTGGATAGCCACATGCAAAAGAATGAAACTATACCACACTATTTCACCACACACACAAAACCAACTCAAAATAGATAAAAGGCTTGGATATAAAACCTGAAACCATAGAAACAGGCAAAACACTTTGCAGCATAAGCCTCAATGATGTCTTTGCAAATGTGTCCCCAGTGGCACGGAAAGCAAGAGAACATAAACAATTGGGACTACATGAAACTGAAAAGCTTCTGCACAGCAAAAGAAACCATAACAAAAGCAAAAAGACACCTCACTGAATGGGAAAGGATATCTGCCATCTGACAAATGGCTAACATCCAAGACATATAAAGAACTCTCCTAACTCAGTAAAAAAGAACACAAAGAACTCAATCAAAAAGTAGGCAAAAGAGCTAAATAGACAAGTCTCCAAGGAAGACAAACAGATGGCCAAAAGGCACATTAGAGTATGTTCATCATCATTTACCATTAGGGAAATGCAAATCAAAACCACAACGAGATACCTGTGAGATACCACACTTCACACCTGTAAGAATGGCCCACATCAAAAGACCAGAAACAACAAATGCTGGCAGGGATGTGGAGAAAAAGGAACGCTCTTGCACTGTTTGTGGAGATGTAGACTGGTTTAGTTGTTATAGAAAAATGGTCTGGAGGTTCCTCAAAAAACTGAAAACAGATCTCCCATACGACCCAGGAATCCCACTCCCAGGTATCTACCCAAAGAATACAAAAAAATACTAAATCAAAGGTACACTTGTATTCCCATATTCACAGCAGCACTATTCACAACAGTCAAAAATAGGGAAACATCCTCAATGCCCCTGAATGGAGGAATGGATCAAGATGTAGTACTTATACACAATGGACTACTACTCAGCAATCAAAAGACAAATTCATGCTATTCACAGCAACATGGATAAAGCTGGAAAGTATTAAGCTAAGTGAAGAACATCAGAAAAAGACAAATACTGGATGGTGTCATAGAGAGAACTAAACAAAGGACTAGATCAAGCTAACTTTTATTTTTTTTAAAGATTTATTTTATTTTTGCATACAAGCTGGGTTGCAGGCCAGAAGTGTGAGGCAGTGTGAAGGTTCATCAGAGACAGTGTGGGGAGCAGAACAGGCAGATCTACCAAAATATACTGCTAAGGGGAGCAGCAGGCAAGGCAGGAGAGGTCTGCCGCACCATGTGGGAATCTCCCCGGCTGGGCATCGAACTCTCGCCGCAGCTGCCGACAGCTCCACAGCACGCTTAACCCGTTGCACCATCAGGGAGGCCCGATAAAGCCAAAATTTAAACTAATTCCAGAAAATTGATTACAGAAGTGAGGAATTCAGAGGGGGAAGGGATGGAAAGGGGTGAGTGTGCTATAGCAATAAAACTGAAGGGGGCTTGGGGTCCTAGATTGCCAAAATAGAAACAATGATGTAAACCATTACCTCAATAAAAATAAATCAAACATTTACCTGTTTACCTTGTAAATTTAGTGTACTAACCTGTGTCCTGTTAAACTCTCCCAAAAGGTGATGGTTCCATCAGTTCCACAAGTCATAACCCAAGCATGAGGTACTCCCTTTGCCTTAGTCCCAACACAGACAAAGGCTTCTAATCCATATCCAAGAAGAAGGCTGCATAGAAGATTGGCATGATCTTCACAATCACCCTAGAAAAAAAATGCAACAAATTAAAATTAAATATTTATTCCTTCATATAGTTTCCTTATTAAATACAGTAGTCTCCCTTTACCTAAGGGGAATACATTGCAAAGCCCTCAGTAGATGCTTGAAACTGAGGATAATACCAAACCCTGTATAATACTGTTTTTTCCTATACGCAAGGCCTATCATAAAGCTTAATTTCTAAATTAGGCAAAATAAAAGATTTGCAACAATAACTACTAATAGAGCAATTTTAACAATATACTGTAATAAAAGTTATGTGAATGCAAACTCTCTCAAAATATCTTACTGTATATAGTATTTTCAGACCAGAGTTGACCCAGGCTAAATAGAACTTCAAAAGCAAAACCATGGATAAGGTGGGATACTACTTCATTTAAATGTAAAATTACAATTAAATTTTTCACTTTTAATCATCAGTCCAGTCTGAATAGAGGGAAAGAGAATACTAATTTTAGAAACCTTAATTATTTTACAATGTCAGTGTTCATAACTCTGAGTCATAATGTACACTTCAAGAGGAAGCACATGGATTTAAAAGTTTATAAAGTTTACAATAACCTTAGACAACACAGAAAAGCAGTAAGATTTAAAGATGAATAAAGGACATGCTGACAAATCATACAGCAGGAAATCAGCAAAGAAGGGAAAATACTTAAAACAACGAGTTACGGTATCTAAGCATGACCATTTTAAGGAAATACATAGGAAATAAACAGGAAAATGGGGAAAATAACAACAAAATGCCAATAATAGCTATAATTAGGGCAGCTCTATAGAATCTTCTAAATTCTCTTTGATGTTGTATTACTTTCACAATTTAGACAATACCTTTGTGTTCTATGAAAAAGATCATTAAAATATTAAACCATAAGGAACAATTATGCGAAGGTACAATTAAATGAAGAAATGTACTTAAGTGTGGAACTACAGGTAATATGCAAAAGGAAAAATATTCAGCTTAGTATCAGAATTTCTTTCCCCTCAAAAATCTGCACTAGTGACTCTATACTATTTGTCTCTTTTTAATTAACTAATAAAATAATGTTGTGTAATCACTAAACTGATTTTTGAAAACTATAATACCTAACAATTTAGACCTGGTAACTTCTATACTGCAACCTTACACTACAAAAAAATTTTCAAAAGAAAGAATTACCTAAGATACAAAACTTCATTCATAAAGATATAAAAAAAAAATTTGGCAGTAAGATTAACTTTACCAACAGAAACAGTTCCTACAATTGGGAAACAGTTAAGTAGCTTTTGTGTATCAACTCAAAAAATTTTATAACAACAATAAAAAGTGGAAATCTAAAAGTTTTTACAACACATGGGAAAACATTCATACCGTAATGCTAAATTACAAAGCAGGTCACTGTTTTATTCATATCGTAATTATAATTATGGAAAAATGACAATATACACGGAAGAAAAAAGATAACAGGTGACAGAATTGTGGGTAAAATTTTACCTTTACTGTTACAATGCTGCTACATGTACAAGAACATACTTAAAATAATTTTAAAGCTTCAAATTTAAGATGTGTTTTGTCTTCAAACAAACTTTGGTGAACAAAATAAAAGAGTGACTCACAAGGGTGATTACTGGCTTAAAAAATAATTATTCACATAATCACCTTAAATATTTACTATATTCTAAATAAAAACTTTTTTTTTTTTTTTAATACACTGCTGTGGGGAGCAGCGGGCGAGGCAGGAGAGGTCCGCCGCACCGTATGGGAATCTCCCCGGCTGGGCGCCAAACTCACATCCAGCGCTGCTGACAGCTCCACAGTGCAGCGCTCAACCGCTGCGCCACCAGGGAGGCCCTATATTCTAAATAAAAACATTTAAATCCATACAACACACAACTTTTGGGTGACATTGCTTAGAACAATTTTTTTGAAAAATGTTCAATTGTCTTTAAGACAAAAATCTAAGATAAATACTGATGGTTTCACTTATATGTAGAATATAAAGAAACCAAACAATGGGTCAAAGACAAACTTTAAAATCAACCCTTGAAAGCTGACCATAGATCTGAAACATCCAGGAGGGAGAAAGGGAAGGGAGAAAAAAGAGGAGGTGAGTACAGTGGCTGATGGTGGAAGATTATGGGTGATTTGATGGTGGGAGAACAACAGTGATTATACCTAAGGGGAGCAATCTTTACTGTGGAAAAAAATGAACAAAGATGTAAAATAAAGGTAGTTCAATGAAAAATATATCAATTAAAAAAGTCTTTTTAAACGATAACACAATCTTTACTAATCTAAATGGTTTCTTCCATTGTGTAAGCATTGCCTCATGAATATACACACTCTTGACAAGACTAAAATTATTTCAAAACAACAGTAATTAAAATTTATTTTTCTGTACTGTTTCAACAGGATTGGAGTATTTATGATAGTTTGATTTGTTTTTACAATATTATCAAGATTTTTTCACACAAAAGAATAGGAAATAGCTCATACTCTATAAAATTAGTTTAAGGAAATCAATTTATTGATTAATCAATTTACCACCAACAAATTCATACAAATTCTTAAATATATGTACATTTGAAACTAAACAAAGTATTATGTAATCCAAGATTTTCTTTTACCAATATTCACTTTGGTACTACAATTTTCTTTTTTTAAAAAATGTATCATCTTACCAAATTTTAACACATGAATAGAATATATGAGAAAATAAAGATGCTATAATTTTTCTTTATGTATTGACATTTAAACAATAAGATAAATGGTGAAAGCATCCTGACTTGTTCAAGTGACAACACATTTTCTTCAAGTTAATTCTTTTACAAATGTACCAGAAACCGGTAATTATAATGTGCTACTACTGAATTCTATTTATGTGTAGAATACCTTGTTTCTACAAAGAAAGGCCAGCAGAGTGCACCACTGCTCCTGTTTACCTCCTCCTCCAATAACAGGAGCTCTTTCATAACCCAGGACATTAACAAATCTTGCTGCTTGCCTTGGCGTGTCCAGAAGTCTCCCAGCTCGAAGTGGTTTAACATAGGAACAGACTGGTCTATTTACTCCATTTTCATCCTGGAGGAGGATGGGAAAAAAATTGTCTAGAATGAAAGATTAATCATTCCCCATTTTAAAACCTTTTCTTAAAATACAGCTTCCCCCCGCTATCTGAAAATAGAACATTTCTATTTGGTATGATTTTGAGGTCTGGCAACAATTTTCAAGTGATTTCTAACATTTTCTTAAAACTTAATGGTCTTCAGGCAGTACTAAGATCAGTAAGATTAATTTAGTAGTCTAATGCAAAGGAAGTGCTTGCTTAAAATAAACAGCTTTGGAAGTGAAAAGGAACAATGAGCTCTAAGAATACACAATAAAATGTGTATAGGCAACAAGTTACTACTAATAAAGCAAGAATGAACAGCTGAAATGTCAACTCTTCTGAAAGTTTTCCTCAACTCTTCTAGAGTTAACTTCAATAACTACAAAGTTCTTAGAAGGCAGTATATAATTTTATTTTACAATCTGTCATTTTATTTTATAGTTACTCATCTGTTTTTATCTTTAGTCTATGAGCTTACTGATTGTCAAGATAAATTCTTTTTGATTTAAAAGAAGAACCTCACAACTAGACACGGTTAACTCTCAGGTTAAATAACAGTGACACTATTCCAAAGTTCTGTCAGGTTAAACAACAGTGACACTATACCAAAGTTCTTTTAAAATTTTGTCTATATTAAAACTTAATGATCTTTAGGCAGTACTAAGATCAGTGAGATTAACTTAGCTGTCTAAGTATTACTAGTTGCAATCAATGGTTACTAGAAGGCAGAATTTTATGTTAATTTTTTCTGGGTTCTGACTAATGGGTATACTTTTTGTGAACTGACCAAGCCAAAATTTAAGCATGCACTAAAAATGTATCACAATAAAAACCAAAACCAAAACAATACAGCTGCTATATTATTGAACTTTATGTGCAAAATCATGGTTTCAAATAAGCTTTAATGTAAAAACAAAAAAAAACCTTAATAGGTTTAAAAGTCACATCCTAAAATTTAAATTTTCTTACATTTGAAAATTTGTAAGCTATCCTTAAGTAATTACTTTTGTAGTGTAGCAAAACCAGTTAGAGGGGGTGAAAAAGAAAATGGATTACAGGTTTCCCCCACTATCCCAAAGTAGGATATCCCTATTTGTTATGATTTCGTAGGTTCTTTTTTAGAATGAGGAATACTATTTCATTAATTTACATAGAAAAATTTTGACATTCCCAGACCCCAAAAAAAATCTACTAATCATAACCAAACTGGAACAGGTGTAGGAGAAATCTGTATTAAGCATAATGGCACCAGGCATTCGATAGATGCTTGGTCAGAATCAACGCAAATTCTTAGTTCCTGTGTGGGTCAGTTAGTCCTATTCTTTTAACTCTACTAATAGGCAATATAGTAGATGCATTTGTGCAAACTAATTATCAATAGTAGCATCTCAGGATATGTTTCATTATTATTTTTTAAATATATATTTTTATTGTTATTTATATCTTTTAAATTTTGTATTCCCCTTGGGTAACCCACCACCAATTCACCCATGATCCATCTCCGTGGTCCCTTGTGTTCTTTTCTACTCCATTTTGTGCCCTTATCCTCCCCTTCCCCCCACCCCCCCAAGTATCCCTCTCCTATTTGGTTTCCCTATAGTCCTGTTATAAGTGAAACCATTCGATATTTTTCTCTTTCTTTCTGGCTTGTTTCACTGATATGATCCCCTCTAATTCCATCCATGTCGCTGCAAATTGCATGTGTTTATCTTCTTTGAATGCTGAATAGTATTCCATTATGTATATGTACCACATCTTCTTGATCCAGTCATCTATTTTTGGACATCTGGGTTGCTTCCATACCTTTGCTGTTGTGAACAGTGTCGCAATGAACATACAGGTGCATGTATCCTTTTGGATTAGTGTTTTTGTGTCCTTTGGGTAGATTCCCAAAAGTGGTATTGCTGGGTCGTATGGAAGCTCCATGTTGAGCAGTTTGAGGAATCGCCATACAGCTTTCCATAGTGGTTGGACCAGTTCACATTCCCACCAGCAGTGTAGAAGAGTTCCTTTTTCTCCACATCCTTTCCAGCATTTG
>PVIJ01006328.1:0-40046 GCA_004024925.1 Scalopus aquaticus | reverse complement strand
GCGCCATCCTCACAGGTGTGAGGTGGTATCTCATAGTGGTTTTGATTTGCATTTCCTTGATTAAAGTGATGTTGAGCACTTTTTCATGTATCTGTTGGCCATTTGCTTTTCTTCTTTGGAGAAGTGCCTTTTGAGCTCTTCTGCCCATTTTTTGACTGGATTGTTAGCTTTGTTTTTGTTGAGTTGTGTGAGTTCCTTGTAAATATTTGTTATCAGTCCTTTATCGGATGTATTGTGTACAAAGATCTTTTCCCAGTTGGTAGGGTGTCTGTTTGTTTTGGTTAATGTCTCTTGTGCTGTACGGAAGCTTTTTATTTTGATGTAATCCCACCTGTTTATCTTGTCTTTCACTTCCTTCGCTTTGGGGGATGTGTCGTTAAAGATTTTGCTGAGATGTTTGTCATGTAGTTTTGCCTATATTTTCCTCTATAAATTTTATGGTTTCAGGTCTTTCGTCTAGGTCTTTTATCCATTTTGAGTTGGTTTTTGTGCAGGGTGTGAGGCAGTAGTCTAGCTTCATTTTTTTGCATGTGGCTGTCCAGTTTTCCCAGCACCATTTATTGAATAGACTGTCCTTGTTCCACTGCATTTTCTTTGCTCCTTTGTCAAAGATTAGTTGTTCAAGTATACACAGCTTTAATTCTGGGTATTCTATTCGGTTCCATTGGTCTTTGTGTCTGTTTTTGTTCCAGTACCATGCTGTTTTAGTTATTATGGTTTTGTAGTATAGTCTGAAATCAGGGAGTAAAATTCCTCCATTTTCTTTCTTTTTAGTCAGGAGGGCTTTAGCTATGCGGGTCTTTTTGTGGTTCCATATGAATTTCATCAGTATTTGATCTATTTCTTTGAAGTATGTCATTGAGATTTTTATTGGAATAGCATTCAATCTGTAAATTGCTTTTGGGAGGATTGCCATTTTGATAATGATAATACTTCCAACCCATGAGCAGGGGATGTCTTTCCATTTTCTTGTGTCTTCTTGTATTTCTTTCAACAGTGTTTTGTAGTTTTCTTTGTATAAGTCTTTTACGTCTTTTGTTAGATTTATTCCCAGATATTTGATTTTTTTGGTTTCAATTTTGAAGGGGATGGATTTCTTAATATCTTCTTCTTCGGACTGGGTGCTTGCATATAGGAAGGCTACTGATTTTTGTGCACTGATTTTGTATCCTGCTACTTTACTGAACTGGTCTATAATTTTGAGTAGTTTTTCTATGGAGTTTTTAGGCTTTTGTATATGTATTATATCGTCTGCAAATAGAGACAGGTTAATTTCTTCTTTTCCTATTTGGATTCCTTGAATGTCTTTCTCTTGTCTTATTGCTCTGGTGAGGACTTCCAGTATTATATTGAAAAGCAATGGTGAGAGTGGACATTCAGGATATGTTTAATTATATCAATATTTCTAATATTATCTAAATATAACCCTACAAATTTAAATGTCCTGAAAACTTCAGTATTTCTGCTTTTAAATCTGCACTAATAAGAATACTGCTAACCACATGTGGCTATTTAATATTTAATTAATTAAAATAAAATAAAGTTTAGAATTCAGTTCATTAGTCACATTATCCACAATGTGTGTGCTAATTAGCCATACACGGCTAATGGCTAGCATGTCAGAGAGCACACATAGAACATTTCCATCAATCCACTTCTACTTGGAAATTATTGTGTGCTGCTGAAAATTATTTCCTCTTGTGGCTGGTAGCATCGAAAATTCATTTTCCATTATGTATGATTTTCTGATTTAAAACTATAGTTGTTAAAATTAGACTAACTGCCTGAACTTTTGCTCCTTTATTTAATATCTAGTTAAAAACAGGAAGCAATAAGAAACAGCACTAGGGAATTTAAGTAAGATAAACATTTTACTTTCTGTATTTGGAAAAAGTTGGTGAAAACCAACAAAGTATTGTCAAAGTTACAATTTAATAATCTATGACTGAGCTGAAGTTTGATCTTAGAAAAAATTCTTCACTTCTCTGTTCATACTATTTACAAAAAATGGCAATGCCTGGCCACTTGACAATTTCAGATGGTTACGATGAGATTAAATGGCCTTATGTGATTCAAATCTTCTCATGACAAATTCTAAGAGACAGGAACTTGTTAAAGTAGTATTTCCTATAAGAAAATCACAGTTCCTTGATTCCCTTAACTGCATACCCCATCTTATTTCACTTCCTCCTCTTTTACCTGCCACTTCTCTGATCTTTTCTGCCCCAAACCCTACCCACAATCCTCTCTGGTCCCAGATTATGCATGACAATGAATAACCTCATCTCAGACAGCAGGGAACCAGTCATATTTTGATTGGTTTCCCTTTGCTTTGTGTGTACAATATTTTTATCAGGCCTACCCAGTAATTCAGTGTATAGACAATGCTACCAAAAAATCAGGAACCATTTCTCTTTTTTCTACCACTGGAGTCTCTCATCCTAAGCTCCTCATGTAGAAGCTGAATCATTTTTACCCTGTCCTAAAAAGTAATCTAACAAAAGAACATATGCCACAGTCCTAGTTCTACACAAGAAAAGCTGAATTTATATCTAAGTTGCAGTGTCTGAGAAGTTAAGTATCAATCAAAGATACACTTCAAATTGGGCCTCCCCGGTGGCACAGCGGTTGAGAGCTGCGCTGTGGAGCTTGCGGCAGCGCACGATGTGAGTTCGGTGCCCGGCCCGGGAGAATCCCACATGGTGCAGCAGACCTCTCCTGCCTTGCCCGCTGCTCCCCTCAGCAGTGTATTTCTGATCTGCCTGTTCTGCTCCCCACTCTGTCTCTGGTGAGCCCTCTCACCGCCCCACGCCTCTGGCTTGTACCCCAGCTTGTATGCATAAATAAATAAATCTTTAAAAAAAAAAAGATACACTTCAAATTAAACAAAATGGGTTTTCACCATTCTAAATCAAATATGCTTCAAAAAAGGTTTTAAGAAATAACTGAGTATAAAAGGCAAAACAACACAAAAATTACATTGTTACTCAGTGAAAAAACATTACTCCAAACCATCATTCTATTTCACATAAACTTTCACTTGTCAGGACAGATACATGTTACAAATTCCAGTTAAATGAAATTTACATTAAAAAAAAACCCCTCAAGTACAGGTGTCAAGCTTTTCTAACACAACTTACAAACCTGTGCAAAAATCTTAACCAGCCGTGAGCTGTGTGAGGGTCGAATTTGCAGATACTCTCTCCACCATTGCTTAGCATATACAAGAAATAATCGCTCTCTTTCTGCAGTTTTCTGCCGTTCCAAAGCAAGCTTGAAATTAAAAAAAAAAAATAAGTATTTTTCAATTTCTATTCATTCTTCTTAATTACTACAAAACATTTAACAAATTCATGCACTTCTCTACCACCACTCTTTCATCTAAGCCATTATTTCCTTTTGCCTGCAAGAGCCTCCCAACTTTTTCTTTTCCCATACTTCCCTTTTCCCTTTTCCTATACTTCTACTAGTACAATCCAGACTCCATACAACAGTCAACATGATCCTTTTTCTTCCAAGACAAATTTTTAATAAATTGTTGTATTTACCTTACTTAAAACTCATTAACGTGTGATTTTCTTAAAAAAAAAAGAGTAGGATTAGCACGCAAATACATTGCTGTGAAAACAAGAGAAACTCAGAATTATTTACCTGTGTATTCACCACTTCTTGAGACAATGTTTGATTGAGTGGTGGGTACATCTCAAGCTTTATATTTAAAATTCCCACAGACACTTTTGATTCTGTGCCTATAAAAATAAATTTTTAATGCTTCAGAGGTTTCAATATATTTAATCTAACCAAAATAACTTAAGAATTTTATATTTTCCCACTTTCATAGAATAATAGTATCCATTGCCTTTAAAATTCACTTTAAAAATGTGTCAAATTAGTTTTCATTTTGTACAAAGGCCTTTATCCAGTTAAAAGGAAATTGCCTACTTTCTTAGTTTTCTATTCACATCTTAAGGTACTTTTCAGACCTAAGGGATTTGAGTTTCTTAATCTCTATCCTCATTAAACACATAATACCAATACCAAGCTGATTAAAATCCAGGGTACAGCAACTGTTAACACTTAATTTCAGGAAGTAGTTATACACCTTTGTTACATATAATAATTCCTATTTATCTGAGGTGTACAAATTTTCAATCCATGCCTTGGTTTAATGAGTTAGAAAACAAATACATTCCACATCAGAATTATCATTTCCCGGTGAATCAGAACCTACTTGTTTCTGGGTCATTACTGATCATATCAGGTTTGTATCCGAAGACAAATACTGGGCATCATTTTTTGAAAATAAACTTTTTTCCTCTGCTTTTTATCAAAAAAAAACACATTCTGGGTCTGACTTATTAAAATCCAAATTACTAAGGTTATACTGTCTACTGGGTAGGCTTAACTCTGCAACTAATTTTCAATACCTAAACATCTCCATTATTCTATACATAAAACATTGGTACATTTTGTTGGTTTTCAATGTATTAGTAAATAAATTTGGGGTAGACTGTAAGATTCTGAGGAGACAATGGTGAATAAAAGAGGCAACATTTCTATATTCAATGAGTACTAATCACTGATGCTGACATCAGCAAGTTAGCATCTTCCCGCATGTAAAAGGTGAAAAGAATGCCCACTCCATAATCTTCATGAATCATTACTGCAGGAAGGGAGATTCTTAATTTTCTTTATAGCCTTATATGTAATCAAATTAACTTGGAAGAAAAAAAAAGTCCTCAAAATTTCTATATTCATTTTCCAGGGAAAAACAAATTTAAGACAAGTCAGATTTAGTCAAGTAGTATACCCAAAATATTCATCACAACATTTACCAAGACAGCAATACTGGAGTATTAACTCCAGTTAATTAACTTGGAAGAAAATTAACTTGGAAGAAAAAAAAAGTCCTCAAAATTTCTATATTCATTTTCCAGGGAAAAACAAATTTAAGACAAGTCAGATTTAGTCAAGTAGTATACCCAAAATATTCATCACAACATTTACCAAGACAGCAATACTGGAGTCCAATTGTAATTCTAATGAAATTCCTTTTACTTATTTCTTTTTTGGTTTAAATGTTCACAAAACATATGAAATGCATTTGAACTATAGCTTTGAAAGGGAAACAGTGATATTAATGATCATACCTACACCCATAAGTTCCACAGTAAGGTTGGTCACTCCATTTTCTGAGCCCAAAACTGATCGCCACTCAAGAAAATAGGATGCTACTAATGTAGTCTCACCAAATATATCTGTTTTTATTAGCACCATATGAATTGGATCACTTATTGATAACATTGTTGTTGAATCAGCCATTCTAGTTCCATCACCTAGTAAGACAAAGCAAAGAAAATTATACCACACTACATATTTAGTTAGGACAATATAAAAGAATACCTTTATTGAAAATAACAGTAAATAATGCTTATATAAAATAAAAAAAAAATTGATAATCTCTCACAAAGCATTCAATAGACCGGCAATAAAAGTATATTCCTATTTCTATCACCAACTTTTGAGAGGACTGGTACAATTGTAACAAGCTATCAAGTTATATAATGCTTTTCAGTGTTTCTGGTCTTTAAGAAATAAGTCTATTCTTTGAAAGCAGTTGAATAAAGTATATGGTATGACAATAAAAAACTTTATATATGCCAACATTAGTTCTCAAACTACCTCAATTCCTTTATCTCCTAAAATAAATACTATATTAACAAAGCTGAAAGATCTAGCACCTTGGAGCCAAGAACCTAAGTCATTAACTTATTAAGTCATTAAGCCTTACTAGGTAACATTTTCACCAGGACAAAAAAATTTTAGCTGTGTATTAACATATTAAAATTAAAATTCTAAAGTATAAGTCTACAACTTTACTAAGTTTACAAATATAAAGATTTTTATATTGACAAAATGTATAAAATACCTTTACAGAAACAAAAAGCATATGCTAGGGAATTAAAATTTGACTTGACTTTTAATCTTTGTGTACACACTTGTAAAATGCTGAGCAAATGCTAGAGGTACCAAGGAAAACTGTCAATAATTATAATGCTTATAGACAAGGGAACTTACAAGGTGAAAACAGACTAAGTGTTAAAGAATTCCAATTATAATGATTTGTGAGAACTATCCTAGGTGAGTCTCTATTTGTCATTTCTCTTATTAAGTATATTATTAAATATGTATCATTTTATCTTAATTATAAATTATTTGATTTAAAAGAAACAGTGTGAAACAATTATAGGAATCATGTATCATAACCTTGAAGTTATAAAAATAAGTTGTATTTTCACATCTAAACTTTGATTTTAAAAGTTATCAAACATCATACATTTAACCATCTTTCATAAGTGAGATAAATGATGTCTCATTCTCCACTATACCCCAGCACTTGCCTACCACAGAACCACACATCTCATATACATTTAAATCTTACTAAAGAACAGGTCACTAAAACTTCTGAAAATATAAGCTTCAGAGAAATTAGCAGAAAACAAAGTAAAAAAGTGGATAGTAGTAGTTTATACAGAAAGGAGCAATGGGGAAAAACTAAAGACTAGAGGAATTCATGAATTCTAAATCTTTCCTTACAACAAAAGATAGTTATTCTGCTATGAAATCTAACAAAGATTTGCTCAATTAAATGATAATTTATTACTACTTCTTACCTAAACTTTCTCTGTGTACTTCAAGTAAAAAGCCATCATGAAAATCTGGTTCACAGGCACATGGAACAGGTTTAGAACGAAAACGTTGATTCCGAAAATGTAAGCATAAAGTAAAGGTCGAACAAACTTGTCCTGGTATAGGCTCAGGTTCTTGCAGATGTTCCAAGAAAGCTTTTCCACCCAAAACCTGAAGGTAAAGATACCTCCGAGTTGGATCAATATTAGCTGTAAAGTGTAGCAATAAATATGAGGAAACTGCCAAATAACTTAGGGAATGTGATCAATACAACAAGAAATAATAACTTGACAGGAATAAAACCAAAGACAAAAAAAAGAAAGTAACAAATTTTACTGCATAGCAGGACTATCTGCACTTTGGGAAGAAGAGATCCATAATGTATCTTTTTTGAGTGTACATTCTGGCTACCTTCTCCCAGTTATAAAGATGTCAAAGTCAAGCTTTAGGATACATTTACCTTTTATTTCTTATCTAACACCCCTTCACCATGACAAGCCAAACAATTAGCAAGTCAACAAGCAAATTTCTTAGATAATTATAAAAAAAAAAAGGCTATATGGCTTTTACAAAAATTATTAAAACAGTTTTCTCTTATACTCTGCCATATATTATATCTTCTGATATATTTCATGCAAAACAGTCTAAATTTTTTCAATGGTTAACCACAAAAAATGTAAGTATTTAATCCTGGGGGAAAAAAGGAAATTTTTTTTCTTTCAAATACCAAAAGCTAGAGCTTATCAACATGCAGTACTATCCACAATTAATACTAAAAAAAATACACATACTTTTTTTTAACAATGTTGATTGTCTCTCAGTAAAACAAACAGGTTGTTTGGGAGAGGAAGGGAGTTCTTGATCAACATTGTCCTAGAAAGGTAAAAAAAATCAAAACAAATTAGAAGAAAAATACAGTTAATCAGGACATGCCAAAAGAGGGGACAAATCACTGAATCAAAAAAATCAAAACAATTAAAATAATAAAGCCCTGCATAAAAGATGACATAACTGGTCACTCCTAAAGTCCAATACCAAGGAATTATCTACAAGGAAAGTCCACAGAATGCTAAAGACAAATCCTTAATACCTTAAACAAGAATAAACTTTCTCAAAATCTCATGTAACATTTGGTTTACGATTCTACCACAAACTGATTTTAATAAGGAAATGACAGTCACAGAGAAGCTAATATGTCAATTTTTATAACAAATGGGTTCATAAACCTCAAAAACCAAAATTGGATACTGTACCAAAATACTTATTCCCCGGTGTATTATGAAGTCCATCCAATTTTTACATTATAACGCTCAGGTTTTGAGGTCACAGTTTCTCATTATTGCCTCATTTCAAAAGGCCTAGTTAGTAATTTGTGCACTGAGAGATTATCCCACTATTGACCTATTTGTATGAGAATATTTGAAGGTTCTTATGCAATTACTTTCTTAAAAGAAAGTGATGCTTGCTAGTGATGTAGGAAATAGTACCAAAAGCGTTTATTTTAAAAGTAGGCCTAATTGGGGAGGGGGGGGGAGCGGGGGGGGGGGGAACCACACACAAAAATCTATAGTGAAAAAGAAGTAGGTTCTGAACTAATTTCACCAAAATACACATACTTAAAAGTTACAAGCCTAGAAAATGACAAGAGAAAACACTATTTCTCGAGAGGAATAAGATATATAACTCCAATTTCATTGATACATAAACCTACCTGCTATATTTATATTTGAAAAAAAGGGTATTACTAAACAAAATCTTACTTTAAAGATTAATAAAACAAAGTCTTATTTTAAAGAGGTTTTATTAAAAGACAAGGCTCTAAATATGGACCCTAAAAGCTGCATTAAGCATGAAAATACATTTATAATTTCAACTTCTTCCCCTAAGGATTACTCACAGAAACAAAATTAAGTTCTTTCATCACATCATCAATGATTCCACGACGTCTAAGGGCTTTCATCAAATCTTCTGTTGATAACTGTTGTTGATCCGGTGCCAATTCTTCCCGTATTGTCTCAGCAAGGATTTCTCTGATTCTACCGTGGACATCCATCTACAAAGAAATTCATATTACAAATTACAATGTTACAAGGTAGTCAAATAGCTAAATTCTTTCTAAAATACCTCCCCCAAAAGACAATGGGAGAACAGACTAAATTCAGAAAATCTGAGTTTTAGGCTTCTCAAGCTAATAGTAACTGTTACAAAAATTCCATGAGAATTTAAGTTTTTAAAGGACACAATTTTGAAATTTGACATTTTTAGTGGAACTTCTAAAAATAAACTCTCCTTGTCTACTACCTTTGTTACCATTTCCCCACAAATACTACTCAACCCAAACAAATCTTCCTAGTATAAGTGAAAGAACACAGACCTGGAGCAAAACCAGTGTGAATGTCAGCGTTCAACTTAATACCTGTAACCCTGACACAACTTATTTACCATTTAGTTATCTGGAAAAAAAAAGGGGGTGTGTGTGCGCTCTCAGGTGTATTCTGAGAACTAATCCCTGGATGCTAAACACAGCACAAAGTTTGGCACACAAGTGTACAATCATTAATTTTATTACTTCAGGTTACTGCATTTAGACTGAGTACCTCAAAGACAAAGTCCTTCTCGAACCTTAAGTATCACAAATGTTTCACTATGTCTTTAGCAACTAATTTCTCTTTCATGACTTCTTTGGGAACTGCTGATCTGGTTCAGCTTCAATTACATCCAAATCTCATCCTTAAGGTAATTTCGATTCTTGACCTGTGAATACAGACCTGCTCCAAACACACCTTAGACTCGATCTGACTTCCAGAAACCTCTCCATAAACAGTTATTTTCACAACCGTCCTAAACACGAATACCTCTGGATTACTCTCAGACTCTTACTAGCACTCTCTGCGCTTGTTCTCTTTTATTCAGCTTAAAAAGCTCCTCTGGTTTCAAACCCGAAATTTCTGTCCCTACCAGGCTCGCGTCTCAACATCTTCGCTAGGGTCCCGGCAAACGGGAGCGGCAGGGCCACAGGGCTGCGGGCTCAGGGCCACAAAGCAGGCAGGAGGCTCCGGTATCTCCCCGCGCCCGCGGCCCCTCACCTTGCTCAGCTGCTGGTGAATGAGCTGCTTCAGCTCCGAGGCTTTCTCCGGAGGCAGCGACATGCTGGGGCCGGCACCTCAATCCGCTTCTAGCGCGCGGCACCGCCGCCCGGCAGGAACGTCGGTCCCTGCTGAGCACCCAGCAGGCGCTGCCACTCGCCCCGCGCAACTGGGGCGCGGGGGGGGGGGGGGTCTCCACGCCGCGACAGCCCGGGAGCCCAGGCCGTGGCGGTGGGGCCGGCACCCAACTGCTGTTTTCAAACGGCGGCGGAGTGCAAGGCCCCGGGGCTGCCCCTCGCGCTGCCTGAACGTCTGCGTTTGCAGCTCTCCCTGCGCCGGGTTCCTACCCCGCGTATTCAGCGCGTCCCGTCGCCGGGCCTTCCCAGGGTCTCTGGGTGGGCTCCCAGCCCCTTCTCTCTCCCTGTCCCTGTCCCTATCTGCTATGGGGCCCGGCAGGTAGCTGGACGTAAACCTCAGGACCCCGCGCCGAGGGACTCGAAGGACCCCGCCCGCTTGGTCCTCGGCGGCGGGCGTTGCTCTTGGCCCTAGGGACGCCGACGTGGGGATACAGCCCTTAATTGCGGTTTTTGCCGCGTGCGCTCTCTAGTTTCTTCCCGGCCGGCCGGCATACGTCCCCTCCCTCACACCTCGCTGCGACCATGTTTGTTCCCTGTGGAGAGTCAGTCCCAGACCTCTCGGGTTTCACCCTCCTGATGGTGAGTCCTCACTTTCTCGAATTCTCTCCACTGCCCGACTTTACTGCTGCCTCTCAGAAGGCGGGTGGTCACCCTCACCCGTCCAACCCGGGTTTTTCCTCCGGATCCTGGGATAAAGAGAGCCCATGTTTCCGTTTCAGGTTTTTAGCCTGCGCTGAAAGCGTAGGGAGGTTGTCGCGCGAGGCGGCGGTGCGGATAGAACTCTTGGCTGGCGCATCACCAAACGTATCTAAGACTACGGTCTTTGTTGACTGTAAAACTTAATGTGTTTGGATATTACAGATACGTTGCAGTTACGGTATGGGGGTCATTTTCCATAGTTTTTAATCCTAGAAATCCTTCAGCTAGTTTTAAAGTCAGTCCATCGTAAGTTAGCAAGTCATTGTCCCTAACTAGGAAACTAAAGATAATAAAAGTAACGTTGCCAGTATTAGCTAACACAGGGTTTTATAGCTCCTACAATTTCCCATATTCATTCTTTGTTAATAATCATGCTGTTAAGTGAAAATATTAGAATATGACTAGGCTTTTGTCCTCAAAGAGTTAACAATCTAGTTGGAAACACTTGTAAATCAATAAGGACAATAAATGCTAGGGAGAAGTTTGAAAAGGCTAGGGAGGGGGCCTAGGATGTATTGGGAGGGTTTGAGACTCAAGATAATATATATGTATATTTTTAATTTGGAACCTGAAGTGGGAGTGGGGAGATAAGTTCATAGAGGAACAGGTTGATGGTTGCCAAAGAGAGGTGGAGATGAGGGAAGAGAGTACAGAAATCTGCAGTTAATGTAATTAAGTCTGGGATGTATGCAGCATCGTGATAATATTGTATTGTGCATTTGAAAGTCTCTAAGAGAATAGATACTAAACATTCTTTCAAGAAAAAAATAAGTGGCGATGGGTATAAACTAAATTTAAAACGTGCAGATATCAAATTACTTCTCTACATCTAAAACTGATAAAATGTTATATGTCAGTTGTATCTCCACTTAAAAAATACGGTAACAGGAAAATCATTTTTGGTGGTTTTCATTGTAATTATGCACACAAGAAATATCAGTGCTAAAATTAATGGGTGATAGTGTACTGAGGAATAAGATTTTGCGTAATTTCAAAGTATCTCCCTGAGATTAATCACCAAAGGGAAAAGGAATCTTTGTGGAAGATATCTGGCAGAAAAGAAAAAGAAAAGGTTGATAGAGGAAGGCTTGTCTAAAGCATGGGGGTGGTTGGAATTAGTGCATTTTAGAAAGATGGATGTCATAGCAGAGGCACAAATAAGTGCATGGGAGAGCAAGGAGTTTGGAATTGTACGTTGAAGAGTATAGTCTGGAGGCCCTGTTAATCTAGAAGACACCATTGCACAATAATTTAGAGTGATATAATGCTGAGAAAAAACATTCTTTCAGTCATTAAATGTCAAACACCTAAATCTAGAGAAGGAAGTATTTCAAGAAAGGCTTGGCCACCTGTCAGAAATCGTCAAGGAGTTGTGAAAAATAAAATGTTGAAATGTAGCTTATTGGCAATAACCTTGACAAACAATTACAATGGTAAAAAGGGAAACCACATTGGAGTCAGTTCAATGAATGAGAAGAGAGGTGGAGTTATGTATGTGTATATATATTCATACGTTAATTCAGTTAAAGTTCTTATGTTTTACTAGGCAGATAGGACAACGTTGGCTATGTAAGGGAGACTGAGAAGTGAAGTGGTGTCTAAGGGAGTATGTGGGATCAAAGGCCCATGTTCATTGGAGAATGTATACATGCTAATGGGAAGATCCAATATGAGAAAAAGGTGATGCAGGAGAGGGAGGAGAACCAAACTGGCAAAGTCTTTGTGAAGGGAAAAGGAACCAGGGGTTTAGGTTTAGTACATGAAAGTAATGAGAAGTAGAGATCACTTGTATGCTGGAAGCCAAAAACAGAAAAATGCAATTGCTGGAAGAATGCAGAGAGAGAGCCACATTAAAGAGATACTTTGGAAGACAGAGTCAATGTGGTCGGTAAGGGAAGGGAAGTATTCTGGCTTGTATAATTAAGTGAATGATTGTTTTCTTTTCTGAAATATAAAATATGTGGTTGAGTTTGGGCAAAAGTTTTGTACATGTTGACTGTGTGTTGCCTGTGATACAACTATGTGGAGATACTCATTAGATTCTGGAGTTCAGATAAATGTTCTAGGCTGTAGGTAGATATTTTACAGTTGGCCTATCTAAAGTCTTGGTGGTGGGGAGAGAAAGAGAGAGAATGAGAATTAAGTGTGAAAAGAAACTCGCTCCAATCTCTATCACTAACAAAGCAAATAGAAAGAATACCCAAGAGAACAACTTTGTTCATACCTCCAACCTTTACACTGTTTTCCCACTTCCTGAAATAGTCTTTTCCTGGTCTGTATGTGTCTCTCTCCCTTAGGTCTTTCAGGTTATAGTTACCTGTCAACCTGAAGTGAGACTTTACTTGATCAACCTATGTAAAATTGCCATCAAACACATATGCACACACTCAGTTTTTCTCCATAGCACTCACCACTGTGTATTTTATATTTATTTTATTACAGGTAACCCATTCCCTCACTAGAATGCATCCCAAGGGCAGGAACTTTTGTCCATTTGTTTTATTGTATTCCCAGAGTATAGAGCAATGACATAATAGGTGTTCAATAAACATTAAATCAATACTCTAATCTTAGAGCAATTAAGCAAAAGAAGGATATAAAAGGAATCCCCACAAGGGAAGAAGAAATAAAGCCATCCTTTGTAGATGATGTGATAATATACATAAAGAACTCTAAAGACTCCACTGGAAGAAACTAATTGAGACAATAAATTAGTTTAGCAAAGTGACAGCTTATAAAATCAAATTTTATTATGCAAAAATTGAGCTAGAAGAGGAAGAAAAAAGCAAAACATCCATTCACAGTTACTCCCCAAAATTAATACCTATGAGTAAAAAAATTAAGCTAGAAATAAACTAACAAAGGACGTGAAGGATCTGTACAAAGAAAACTGTAAGACATTGTTAAAAGAAATAGAAGAAGACATAAAGAAATGGAATGATATTCCCAGCTCATGGATTGGATGAATTAGCATTGTAGAAAGGGCCATCCTACCAAAACAATACACAGATTCAGTGCAATCCCTATCAAAAGTTTAATGGTATTTTTCAGTGAAATGGGACAAACAATACTGAAATTCATGTGGAAGTAGAAAAGATCCTGAATAGCCAAAGCAATCCTGACATAAAAGAGGAACAGTGGTGATATCTCAATACCAGGCTTTAAATTATATTCTAAAGTTATAATAATTAAAACACCCTGGTTCTGGAACAAAAACATATACGCAGACCGGTAGAATAAAATTGATATTCCAGAAATAAACATACAACTATATGGAGGTTAATCTATGAAAGAGGAGCCAAGAATAAGCGCTGGAGCAAGGGAAGCCTCTTTGATAAGTGTTAGGAAAACTGGACAGCTATATTCAAAAGAATAAAACTTTCACACTGTCCACAAAAATCCATTCAAAATGGATAACAGACTTGGATGTAAGACCTGAACCCATAAAACAGAGAGGAAAACAGCAAAATACTTCGTGACATAGGCTTCAGAGATGTCTGCACATTCGTCTCCAGCAACAAGGGAAACAATATAAACAATTGGGACAACATCAAATCAAAAATCTTCTTCACAGCAAAAGAAACTATAAAACAAAAAGCCAAACCACTGAATGGGAGAAAATATTTGCACACTATACTTCTGACAAGGGACTAATAGCAAAGATTACATGAACTTGTACAACTCAACAAAAGAAAACTCAATTGAAAAATGGGCAGAAGAACTAAATATGCACTTACTGAAAGCCAACAGGCACATGAGAAAATGTTCATCAGCATTTATTGTCAGGGAAATGCAAATCAAAACCTCAATGAGGGCCTCCCTGGTGGCGCAGCGGTTAAGTGCTGCGCTGTGGAGCTGTCGGGCAGCAGCGATGCGAGTTTGACGCCCAGCCTTCGACGCCCTGCCGGGGAGAATCCCATATGGCGCTGCAGACCTCTCTTGCCTCGCCCGCTGCTCCCCTCAGCCATGTATTTCTGATCTGCTTGTTCTGCTCCCCACTCTGTCTCTGGTGAAGCCTCTCGCCACTCCACACCTCTGGCCTGTACCCCAGCTGAATGTATAAATAAATAAATCTTAAAAAAAAAAAACCTCAATGAGATAACATCTCCCACCTGTGAGAATGGTCCATCTGACATAAATAAAACAGTGCTAATGAGGATGAGAAAAGGGATCTTTTACAGTGTTAGTGGGAACATACACCTGTCCAGCCCATATGGAAAACAGTATGGAGTTTTCTCAATAGATTACAAATGGATCTGCCATATGATCCAGCAGTTATATTGTTATCCTCCTGAAGGATAAAAAAACAGTAATTGAAGGAAAACTTGCACTCCCATGTTCATTGTGGCACTATTTACAATAGTAAAGATATGGAAACGACCTAAATGCCCCAAAACAGATGAATGGATCGAGCAGGTGTATAAATTCACATCTGTGAGAATGGCCCATATTAAAAAAAGAAACAAATGCTGGCAAGGATGTGCTGAAAAAGGAACCTTCTCACCCTGTATGGGAATGCAGACTGGTTAAGCCACTATGGAAAGCTCTGTGGCGGTTCCTCAAAACACTAAAAATGGATCTACCATATGACCAGCAATTCCACTGCTAGAAATCTCCCCAACGGCCAGAAAAACACAATCTTAAGGAAGTCTGCACTCTTATATTTATATCAGCACTATTTACAATAGCCAAGCTACAGAAACAATATAAATGCTCCTACACAGATAAATGAATTGAGAAGATGCAGTATATGTGCACAATGGAATACTACTCGGGTTAAAAAGGATAAACTCATGCCATTTGTGGGTGGAGCTGAAAGGGATTATGTTAAGTGAAGTAAGTCAGGAAAAAAAGATAAGTATCACAAGATTTCACTTTTATGCTGAATATAGAGAAACCAAACAAAGTGTCAGGAAAAACAAAGACAGACAAAACTTGTAAGCTGACCATAGATCTGAGGCTTATAACGGGAAAGGGAGAAAGATCGAAATGGTAGGAAAGAGCACAAGGGACTGTGGTGATGGAGCTGGGCTGCTGTGGTGGTGGGACTACAGGGACAACACCAGAGGGGAGAAATCAAATACTATCCAAAAATTAATAAAGATGTAAGAAGATAAGTGAATAGAAGGTATGGTGTATATATGTACACACAGTATAATACTACACAGTAATCAAAAAGACAAACTCATGCTATTTGTGGCAGCATGGATGGAGCTGGAAGGGATTATGCTAAGCAAAATAAGTCAGAAGGAAAAAGATAAATAAGGGATGGTTTCACTTATATGCAAAATATGGAGAAACCAAACAAAGGGTTAAACCAAACTAAAAAATTTGCTCTTGAAAGCCAGCCATAGAGTAGAAGTAACCAGAGGGGTGTGCAGAGAACAATAGACTATGGTAGTGGACTTTGGGTTCTTTGGTGGTGGTTATGCCCTGCAAGGGAATTCTACATTTCTAAAATATAAGTAATGATATAAACCACTCTTACTTCAATAAAATATATTAAAAAAATCTCTACTGTGGAGATCTGTGATACTTCATTTGCAGCTAATGTAAGTCTGTATAGCTGTAGTGCTATGAGCATTCAATACTGGTGCTACGATTATTTTCCTCTGTCTAAATATTTATTTATCTAAAGATTTATTTATTTATGCATACAAGAACTGGGGTGTAGGCCAGAGGTGTGGGGTGGTGAGAGGATTCACCAGATACAAAGTGGGGAGCAAAACAGGCAGATCTATTGAAGTACACTGCTGAGGGGAGCAGCGGGTGAGACAGGAGAGGTCTGCTGCACCATGTGGGTTAGCTCCCTGGGTGGGTATCAAACTCATGTTGCAGTGGCTGGCTATAGCTTGATAGTGTGGTGTTTTTAATCCTTGTGCCATCAGGGAAGTCCCTCTGTCTAAAAGTGATGTTAATTTTAGTTACTTACTGCACATATTTTTTAATGATTTCAGCCAGCTGTATCTGTTGGAAATGTTGGCCAGCTTGCAATAGATCTGATTATTTCTACTCTGAATATGCATAAAATTGGTTACTTCTATACCGATTGTCTTGTGCCAATGGTTGGAAACAATCCATACGCAACTGCAGAAGAAAATTCAACAGAACTCAGTATAAATGCTGAAGGTATGTATGTTTTATTTTACTGCAAGGTAGAATTGTTTTGAATTAGAAATAGACTACTACATTGTTTTGTAAGAGACATTTATTTAACGCCAGCTTTGTGCAGCATTTGTGACAGTTCTATTTTTTATATCTTAGTCTTTTCTATCTTTTTCTTTTCTTACATTTTAAAAGGACTGGGAAACACCTATGTAGTCACAGGTGGGCAGGAGAGCTGCCTGTTTAGCCATTTCTTAATGGTAACTTTTATGAGTGATGTGATTTTACTGGTATCTTTAATTAGAATTTAAGATTCCCGTTTTTTAAATACGGGTTTTTCTCCCCTTTCATCTTAGTATTTTTTGTTCTTATATATTTGCATATATATGCATCACTAAGGCCAGAAAGAGGGAGGGGAAGGAAATTTCAAAAGATTCAATTCTGGGAAAGAGAGGAAAAATAATTTTTTGATATTTTCTTACAGGGAACTTTTGAAAAATGAGTCTTTTATGAAATAAAGCCAATAGGTGCATTTGAAGATACTTCTAAGATTTTTTTTTAACCAAGTGACAGTCCATATGTTGTATGTATTTTAAAAAGTATTCAAATAAAATGTTCTTAAAATTTAATTTTAATTTTGTCATTGACTTCACTTGTATAATGCTTTTATTTTACTATCACAATGATTTTATTTTCTTGTCTTTGTAGTGTATTCATTACCTTCAAAAAAACTCATGGCTCTTCAATTAAGGTCCATTTTTATTAAGGTTGGTATGTTGTATCTGCCTAAGTTTATTAATGTAAAATGTAATAAAAAATACCATTAAGAGTTAAGATTCACAGTCATTTCTGTTCCATTTACTCTGTACAGTTAAGAAAGGTCTGATTCTATAGAGGAAAAAAATTGATAAAATTTCAGCAGTGTTACCATTATTTCATGATTGTGTTGAAAGGAATTGGGACCTATAACTTGTATCTTACCTATTGCTGATTCAGGTGGCATTGGTGAAAAGTTTAAGCTTATGAAGGTTGGAGGTTTATTTCATTTGATTACATTTCAGCCAGTGCCATCAGCATATAAATTGTGTACTAGAATGTATTTAAATCCAACTTCTTTCCTACTTGACTGCTACAATGAGAGTCCAAACCACTGTCATCTATCAGAGATTGGGTTCCACCCTTGTATCACCCACACCCATAAGCAGCACCACCAATGAGTCTTTAAGTCTATGAGGCTCTTCATCTGCACTGTCTGATACAGTAACCACAAGCCACATGTAGCTATTTAAATTTTGATTCATTAAGTTAATAATATTGAATATTCAATTCTCTGTCACATGTGCCACATTTCAAGTTCTCAATAGCCACATGTGGCAAGCAGCTGCCATCAAAGACATTTCCATTATCACAGAAAATTCTGTTGGACAAACTGCTCTTCCTAATCTAACTTCCAGCCATTCCTGTGTGCTCATTGCCTGTTTCCCCCTTTTGCTCACTGCTTCAGCCACGCTGGTGATATTCAAATAGGTTAAGATCACCTCAATCAAAGTCTTCATGTAAATTTTTCTGCCTAGCATGCTTTTCCCCTGTTACCTAAATGCTTCACTTACTTTACTCCTTGCTTAAATATTACCTTCTCTGATTACCTTTTTGATCATTTATCTTATCCTTTGCCAATTTTCTCCACGATTCATTACTGCCTGGCCTGTCATTTGCCCCTAATAAGAGAGAGGTGACTTATGCAACTCTTGTCACTCTTAAATCCCCAGCTTCTAGAATAGTGCCTTCCATATGGAAAAGCTCTCAATAGTTATTGAGTGGGTAAAGTACCATCTATTCAGGAAGTCAGAAATTGATCAATATTCTTCCTCCATGCCCCAGCCTACTCATTATATTATTATATAAGTGGAATCTTATAATACATACATCTTTTTGTCTGCCTTCCTTTACTCAGCATTCTATTTGTGAGATTCATCCATGTTGGAAGTAATACTAGTTCATCTATTCTCATCTCTCTTTAGGATTCTGTTATAGAATCTCTTTGGGATTCTATATAAATAGATCATAATTTACCCATCATACTGGTAATGGAGCATTTGATTTTTTTTTTTTAAATTTCAGGCCATTATGAATAGTGCTATGATTATTTTAATGTATTTTAGATCCTTCGGTTAAGAATATTATATACCCAGTGGTTTGTAGTGAGAGTTGCTAACACTTTTCCCTTGTGCCACATGGCTCTTGTTTTCTTCCTAATGTCAGTGTAAGTTTAAGAATTAAGATAGATGACTCAAGCACCTCTAAATGAACTGTTTGGTAGATGGAAATACAGTGATTTGAAAACAGCAAATATTTATTGAGCATTGATTCTTTACACAAATATTGTTCCAAGTGTTTGTATGTCTATTATTCCTCACAACAATCTTAATGTGGTAAATACTAATATTAACCTCAATTTGCAAATAGAAAACAAACACAGAAAGATTAAGCATTTTACCTAAGCTATGGTAGAAGGCGGAGCCAGCATTCTAGGGCAGGCTACCTGCTTCCAGGGTCTGCTTCTCAGCTATTATACTGCCCTCCTATTTTAAAAGTTAGATAGTTCAAGTCTCCCAGGTGGCCTAGGTGTTAAGTCTCAGTGCTATCACCATATGACCTGAGTTCCCAATCAAAGAGCTAACCCACATGTGTTGCAGCAGACCTCTCCTGTCTCACCTTCTGCTCCCCTTAGCAGTGTATTTCAGTCAGTCTGCCTTTTCTGCTCCCCTCTATGTCTTTGGTGGACCTTCTCGCCCCACCCCCATACCTCTGGCCTACACCCCAGTTTTTCAATGCAAAAAAAGTTAGACATTTCTTGTGTGCATTTAAAATTGTATTGAATAATTAACAGTCTGAAAAGAGTTTCCATAAAGTGGGTTTTTCCTCCCTCCCAAAATTTTATAACCCACTTTGTGGATTAACCAACTTAACGTCTTGCACATCTGTTTGATTTTCTCTCTGTGCATGTGCATGTAAAACACACACACACACACACACACACTTACTTTCCTTCTTCCAAACAGTGCAGTATGTTTGGCATACAGTAGCACCAGTATGATATTTCACCCCTAAATACTTTAGTACACATCTTTCCAGACAAGGACATTCTCCTTACAATCATAACATCATTACCACACCTGAGAAAATCAGACCTCAATAAATTATTTAGTATTATCATCCAACATTTAAATTCTCCCAGTTGTCCCTCAAATATCCTTCAAATCTTGATCCAGTCAAGGTTCATGAATTGCATTTGGCTCTTACATCTTTTTACTTGGTATCTATCCTTCAATGTAGATTTAACTCTCTCCTCTTTCTTTTTCACAAAATTGAAGGATCAGGGCCAAATATTCAGCATTTTCATTTCACCGAATTGTTTTCTCATGATTGCATTCAGGTCAGGGTTTCTAGTAAAAATGTCTCATAGGTGACCATGTGGGATTTTAAAATAGTAGATTACTTAAGTAGAGAACTGAGCAATTTTCTTTCTCAGTCACAGTAGAGGTTTTTTGATACCTAGATTGCTCACAGTTTGTTCCTTGATTGTAAAGAGATAATAAGTAACTGCCAGCTCCTTACTTTTCTTATTCAGTTTAAGGACAGTAAGTATATCTAAAAATACTTACAATTATTATATGTACTTTATATATTGTATAAATTTGGCAAAAGTATTATACTCTAAAGTCTAACTTTTAAATTTTCTCTTCTTTCAATGGTTCATACAAAGTATAAATCAAAGTCATTCTGTGAAAAACTGCTTTCCTGGGTGAAAAGTAGTAACTGTGCAAAAGTTATCGTTCTCTCCAGCAGTCATTCATATCATCGTAATGATATACAGCTTCGTAGGTATGTTTTTCCCTTTTAAAAATTATTTTTATGATTTATACAGTATTATAATTTCTCTATTAAAAAGTTAAAATAAGTTTTAAAAGAAGTCATGAGATAAGTGGGAGTACTGTAAGGAGATCCTTTTAGTTCCTATGGGATTAGTACCAGCTCAAGCACAAGTAAAATTTTGATGTAAACGTAAAAATAGTTCTGAAGTCTTACTTTGATTGATTGCATAGCAATATCACAGAGCTCAACTGATGAAGACATAGAGGAGCAAAGGTACCTAAGACTTATTGGTTAATTTTTGAAACATTGGATTGATACTTCTGTTTCCAAATGTTCAACCATTTGTATTTATAGAAATCCAGTTGCCTTTAAGTATAGCTCCTATGCAAGTCAGACTGAATTCTTTAGAAAAAGTATCCGAGAGGTGGAAGTGTAACTGTTGAGTTACATTACCATTCATATACTTATAAAATCATGATATAAGAATATCAGCTAAGAATAACCTTTCAAAAGTGGATCATTTTTTTAAGTCTTTTTTTTTTTAATTTATACATACAAGCTGGGGTACAGGCCAGAGGTGTGGGGTGGCGAAAGGGTTCACCAGAGACAGAGTGGGGAGCAGAACAGGCAGATCAGAAATACACTGCTGAGGGAGCAGCGGGCGAGGCAGGAGAGGTCTGCCGCACCATGTGGGATTCTCCCCGGCCGGGCGTCGAACTCGCGTCACCGCTGCCGACAGCTCCATAGCGCAGCGCTTAACCGCCGCGCCACCGGGGAGGCCTCAAAAGTGGATCATTTTTTAAAGAAATGTTGCAATAGGCTTTGTGTCCAGAAGGGAGCATAACTGGGATATAGGTTTATGTTCGTGATGATCTTGCCTTTGTTAAGTTTTCTTATTTCTTTATACTATTTTTTACAAAGCAAGCCACAGCAGTGCTTTTTCATATCTTACACTTCCACAGACTGTGGACACTTTTATTTTTGCCTTGGGCAGGAGAATATTTATAGACAGTAAGATAATTTTTGCAGAAGCAACTGATTATTTGCCCTCCTTTCATGTTTGTGAGTTTTTGGAAAGTTAATTATGTGATTATTTTTAGTACTCCCTTTAGGTACCTACTGACACCCTCCATACAAAAAAGTGTTCAAAATAAAATAGAGAGTCTTAACTGGGAAGAAATGGAAAAAAGCCCATGTATTCCTGAAATAAATGATTCTGAATTTTGTATCCGTATTCCTGGAGGAGGCATCACAAAAACACTCTATGATGAAAGGTAGGTTTGTTTGCTTGCTTGTTCATTGTTTACCACTTTGTTTAAAAAAGAAATTAAGATAATCGAGAGTATATTAGATCACTTATTAGAACACTGAAAATATATTTTACAATAAATACTGTATTAGAGATCTTATATTCAGCGGAAAGGTTAAATTTTGGATATAGGAGAATTGGTTCTTAACTATCCACATTTAATACTTTTTTACATGTGGCATGTTTATGGGTCCTACGTATCCTCTATAGTCAGTCTTTTTTAATTGTAAAATACACATTCAATTAACCTTTTTTAAAGTGTACCATTAAATTACATTAATACATTCAGTACTGTGTACCCATCACTACTCTCTACTTCCAGAATTTTGTCATTGTTCTAAATAGGAAATCTGTACTCATTAAATAATAATGCTTACTTCTGTAAAATCAGTAATAATGTCCTCACTTTCATTTCTGATTTTAGTAATCTGAATCTTTTTTTGTTCTTAATCAAGCTAACCATCAATTTTGTTGATTTTTTTCAGAAAACAAACTTTGGTTTTAATGATTTTCTCTATTTTCTGTTCTCTGTCTCCATTGTATTTATTCTTTCCTTCTGCCAGCTTTGGATTTGATTTGATCGTCTTTTTCTGTTTCCTAAGATGTAACCTTAGGTTATTATTATTTTCCTCTCTATTTTATTTATTTATTTATATATATATAGTTATTTATATCTTTTACATTTTGTATTTTATTCCCCAAAATAGAGCATTTCAACTATTCTCTTACCATAGCTTAGAAACTCTGTTTAATCATAATCTGTCCTGCACGACAAACCACCAACTTGTAATCATTCTGTTGCTTTATTCAAACACCATTATGTGCTGCCTAGACTGATATATTGGTCTGCTCAGGCTCTATAACAAAATGTCATAGACTAGGTGACTTAACCAATAGAAATTTATTTTCTCATTGTATTGGAGACTGGAAGTCCGAGATCAGAGTGTCAGTTTGGTTGGGTTCTGGTGTGTACCTAAACTTGGAAACAGCCCCCCTCTCATTGTATCCTCAATGGCACAAAAAGAGAGCTCTCTTTCTCATAAGACCACAGTTTTATCAGATTAGGGCTTCACTCTTATGACCTCATTTAACCTTAATTACCTCCTAAAGACACTGTCTCTACATATAGATACATTGGGCTTGGGGTTTCAACAAGTAAATTTTGAAGAGTCACAGTTCAATATATAGCAACTGCTAATCAAGTTTTCTTAATTCCCCTACCTCTTCTGTTCAGTTCTCAGCAGCACTGCTAAAATTAACCTTTTATACTGCAGAACTGTTGGCAAACACTCTCTGAGAAAAGTCCAGCAATTTTACTTGCTGTTTTCAGAATCTGGTTCCATATTCCTCATTATGACATACAAGGCCCTCCAGAATCTCCTCACTTGCCTCATTCTTTGGTGTGCTGTCTACCTTGTATTCTGTACTCCAGATAAACTACTGATGGTCGGGATTTTCTGAAAGCTGTCTCATTCTTCTTTGGTTTTGTTCTGTACTTTTCTCCTTTCATCTCCCTTGTAAAACCCTGCCTAGTTTCCAAGAGTTACTCATATCATATCCTCTCCCTTTGTGCTTCATTCCTTCAAACTGACTTATTTACAACTTCCTGCCAAAGAACAACTTCTTAGTAGCTGTAACCTTGCACACAAAGTTAGCAATATATGAAAAAATAAGACATACCTATCATAGAATTTTTTTGAAAATGCCAAATAGTCAAAAGAAATTACATTTAAAATGCTCTAACTGAACACAGGTATAACTACCACTACTAATTTTTTATGCTTTCTTCCAAACTTGTTTAAAAATAGTTGAGTATCTGTCTCTGGGTTATAATGTAACTCTAACATTGATAACTTTAATTAGAATTCAGCGTACCCAAGGGTTTCTCACAAAATTGATTTGCTATTTGAACACAAATCTTTTATTTATTTATAGCCAAACTTATATTTAATGTTTGGTGCAACTGTACTTTCATAGCAATAAAAAAATTGTTGAAATTGAACAAAAAGATTGAGATCATAATGTTGAATCCTTTTTCCTCCCTTAATGCATACATGAATATTTACTAAAGATATATAATATTCATATTTCACATTCCCATTATGAAAACATGTAGTCTGGTTTCTGCAAAAGATAATTTTAATTACTTTAACCCTTTGCACTCCACTGTCCCCTCTCAGGGGACATTGGAATTCTAGCATATCACTCGGATGTCCCCTCTCAGGGGACATTGCAGTTTATCCCTTTGCACTCCGCTGTCCCCTCTCAAGGGACATTGCAGTTTATTAGTGATTACGGGGAATTGAGTTATTTCAACGCAACTTTTTGAGACATGCATGTTTCCCTGAAGTTTTATCTTGAAATGGCACAAGAAATTAAATAAAAATATCGTAAAATTACTAAGATATATACAAGAAATGTCAGCAGGTTTTGTGTCGGACGAGAACGTGCACTAATTGGCCTGCAATGCATATTGGGGAGTGTTACAAAACTTACCATACTGTACAAAATTATAAACAATAAAATATTGGTTTTTTTGCAAATATACATTCCTCGATGTCACCCAATTCATATAAGTCCAATATCATTATAATACATTACTTGGTCCCAAAATTATACTAAATAATACGAGGGTCTGTAAATGCACGTTTCCGCCGCGAAGTAGCGTCGAGTAGCTGGTAGCCAATGTCCAGAATGGTTCGGAGTGCAAAGGGTTAATAATAAACAGTGGCATTGAAGACTGACCTGAGATCTTTTATATTTAATTGGAATAGAAATTTGTAATATAAATAATGGATGTATCTCATGCCATAGTAAGTAGTCATTAGTGTCACAGAAAGTAATTACTCTTCACCGTTTTTTACAGAGAGGACTAGAGGAAGATATTAAAACTATCATTCTACTCTTTGTGTTACAGGGTTAAAGGTTAGGATTGTACTCCTGAACCTAACAAGCTAGAACCTTTTTAAATGAAGGCACAGCCAGGGAGGCTAGACTTCTCCAGATAGGAACCTTTTCTAATGCTATCATAACATGAGTATTTTACGAACTAAAATCTGAGCCTTTATAACTGACAGTGGTTCCATACAAAACTTGAGAGCAGTCCCTAAGAAAACAAAAAACTGTGTTCTGAGATCATGAAGTAGTGCTAACAACTCCCCACTTCCAATTTTTAGTGACTTATACCACTGGTAAACTATTTTGCTACCATCTGAGATTTCTGAACCTACATGTCAAAGTTTCCTCCACATTTTAAATCCCTAAGAACCCAGCTCGCCTTTATTTTTTTAAGTCTGTCAGTCATGTGCTCTCAAGCATTTCATTTTTCTCAAAAGTTACTGCTTTTGTGGTGTTAGAAATGATTTTTATTTTTTGTTGGCAAACCGAATTTTTTGTATTAGTGTATCTCCATCTCATCACTAGCTGGAAGCATTTATAGTGTATCAGGAGACTTTGTTTTAGAGTCAAAAGGACCTAGGTTCAGAATCCCATCTGTCCACTTCCTAGGTATGACTTTGAGCATGTTAACTATATTTTAATCCCCTTAAACTTGTTACCTCATAGTAGTAGCTAAAATTTACATAAGTTGACTTTATATAGGGCACTGTTTTAAGCATATTGCCTCCATTACCTCCTCTTAACCTCACAATATCTTGTGAGGTAGGTTCTGTTGTGATTCCTCTTTATACATGAGGTACACTAAAGCCCTAAATAAATTGCCCATTGTCTGTAAGTGACAGAGATAGAATTTGTATCTGTTTATTCTGCCCTTGTTTCTATTACTTCAGATTGATTCATTTATAAAATAGAGATGTTACAATTTTCTGAAGGATTGTTATAAGGATTGAATCATAAAATATGCAGTCAATGCTTAGTACATAATCACTTGATAAGTGGTATCTGTAAGAAGTTATAATACATTCTCCCCCCTTCTTTTACCTTTGCTGCTTTAGATTATTAACAAGAGTATTATTTTTTTTTCAGTGTCTTTGCTATGGTGCTCCTAAAAATCATTGTCTTCTATGATAGGTTTTGGGAGATGAAAACATACCTTATATGTTATAGTCAAGGACAGAGGGATTGATTTTCTTGCAACTTTGGTATGACAAACTTGCATGTTCCCAGGGTGGACATAACACGGCTTCTATTCCTGTCCCCACAAATAGGTTGTATTTGGGACCGAGGGAGATAAATGACTTTATGATGTCATGTTTTCTCCTTGCCTAAAACCTGGCAGATTATCTTAGATATGAAAACAGACATCACCATCTTATATCAATGGAGGTATACTGAATTATTCTTTTCATTTGTTATAGCTGTTCTAAAGAAGTACCAGTGGCAATCCTGCTAAAATTTGTTTCAGAAGGAGACAACATCCCAGATGCAGTAGGTCTTGTTGAGTATCTTAATGAATGGCTTCACATAATCAAACCATGTGTAAGTTTGACTACAATGTAAGCTTCTGATTTTTCTGGTTGTCTATTCATGACCTTGCTTTTTTTTTTTTCTGCTTACCTTTCTTTTTAAAAATTAAAGTAATACTGCATTATGACATAAGTTTCAGGTATAGCCAACAATCAACATGTGCACATATACTACATTAAGTTCAACACTAAACATACAATTCCAGCTTTTTATCCTATTTCACCATTTGTTTTCTTTCTCTTCTGGTAATCATTAATTGGTCTTGTAGCCCAAAAGTTTATTTTTGTTTTCTTTCTTTCATCTATTTTTTTATTATCAATGAACTTATATTTTGTGTACTGTATAAGTAGATCAAGTAAGTGAAAGTTTAACTATAGATGTGACTTTATACGAAATTTAGTTTACCTGAACTTTTTAAAAGGGCAGTTGACCACCTATTGCCTGCATTTGTTTGATTAAAGCTGATTTTCAAAAAAAGGAAACTCTTAAGTACTTCATTGTATTCACTGTTAGTATTTCATTACATGAAGACAAAAATGTTAAAAAATATACAAGTCATCATTGGAAGTCAGGAATTTTCTTTTTAGAGAAGCAAAAGGTATGATTGCTGTGTGAGCAATGCTATAGCTGTTAAATTGGCATTATAATTAAAATACTTTCCTCTGTAAGAGATGAAATAAGAACATCTCATGCAGGGAGATTACCTAGTCTTTAACAGAAATATATAAAGGCTACATTATATGGTCCATAACAGTTTTTTGAATTCATGATTTTGCAAAGAACAACTTGGTACAAATCACACAAAACTGATTTTTTATAACCCCTATACCTTTTGTCCTTGTCTTTACCAAAGGACTCCATCTGCATCCTTTTTGGCATAGCTTGATGATATGGAATTTGAGGAAACTTATCTTCAGTTGATATAAAGACATAAAAACTTACTTGTTTTTCCTTATAAAACTCAGTGAAAAGAGTAAAAACCAAAAGGAACAAAGAAAACTAGAGAAGGGAGAACTCTGAAATACTTACATGTTTAAAAAAGATATGCTGGTAAAATTGAAGGGTTATTTTTGTTCTTCGGTTACAGAGTGATGACCCCACAGCGTCTGCCTTGCCCTGGAAAATGCCAAGTTCTTGGAGATTACTCTTTGGCAGCGGGCTTCCTCCTGCGCTCTTTTGATCCATTTTCAGTTTCATACCTTATGCCCCATCACAACCGTTATCCATTGTCTATAAAAAGTTGTATTATATGAGAACATATAAGGAATTAAATCTTTACTTTTTACAAAAAAAATCTAAAAAATCGATTAATAAAATGGATTTTGTTAATGGAAAATTGATTATTTTGCCATGCTTTTTGTTATATACCACAAATGTAAATTGTGTACAATAAAATATTTCCTAACTTCTTTCTAAACTCAGACTTAAACATCAGTTTCCTATTATTGCTGTAACAAGTATTGCTGGCTTAAACAACACATTTATTATCTTACAGTTCTGGAAGGCAGAAATCCAAAAAGTAGGCCATGCTGGGCTAAAATCAGAGGGTTTAGCAAGGCCATGCTTCCTCTAGAGACAGAATCACTTTTCTACCCCTTTCCAAATTCTAGAAACTCACATTTGTTTTTTATAACATATACCTCTTTCCTCATCTTCAAAGCCTATAACATAATAAAGCCAATAACATACATTTTGAGATCACACCTCTCCCGCATGTAAGTACCCTTGTGATTACATTGGACTCACCGCAATAATCCAGAATTATTTTCCCATCTTAAGAATTTAGTGTCAAAGAAATAATAAAGTAGGGGTTTTTTTTTCAGGCCAGACACAAGTGTCTGCCATTTGACTTTGTTATTTCTGTGCCATGGCTTTATCATGTGTAAAACAAAGTTTATAATACTAGCGGGTACTGCTTAATAACACTTAATTTTGATAGGTAATTGGCTCTGGGGTAGTCTATTTCTGTTTTCCTTTTTAATCTTAGAAAGATTGAGATGAAGTCAGCCAGATGATAATAGGAAGTTCCATCCCTTGTTCCCCCAGAGGTAACAACTTGTCAGTAATCTATGGACTAAAACACCTTTTTAAGAAACCAGTTAAAAATTGAGAGTAACTGCATTCAAACAGGTAAAAATAGCTGTTTGAGTTTATCCAAAATGTTAGCTGACAGTTCGCCATGATTGGGAGAAAAGAAGCTTGAAATGAGAGGCATTGGAGAAAAGTGGAATATCCAGCATTCTGGCATTTCAGATGGCTGCTGGAGTGAATGGTTACTGACTCAAATGACTTGATGAATTGGAATAGTTTAGATGCCTGTGAGCCACTGTAGCAAGGAAGAGTGTCTTGCTGTGAGTCTGCAGTGCCAAAAATAGGCCAGCTCAGCTTTGTACAATTGGTGACCTCACCAAACTTAGTTTCTTCCTCATGAATGAAAGAAGAAAATGTAGACCCATCATTCTATTCAGAGTGCTGTCTAAGGGACTCATCTGTCTCAACTCAGGTTAGGGGAACTAGAATACATTGGCTATCTGGGGGGTACCACTGAGAACAGAGTAGCAGCTTGTTGCCATAGCCCCAGAAAGACGACAGAACCACAAGAGACACCAGAGGGCGCAAGAGATCATGAGCCTCTGAAATGAAACTTAAAACCTTTAGTTGAGAAATTACACATACAAGCCCAGAGACGTGATAGCCTACAAAAAAGGCTTCAGAGGCCCCCAGAATCTATTGCAAGGCAGATGGATGAAGTCCTTCCCCTTAAGATTGGAAAGAAGTGTCTTATTTCAAATGCATAAAACTTCAGGAAAAAGGCACAAGAAGAAACAGAAGCATGGCTCAACCAAAGGAACAAATGTTCAGAAAACCAATCCAAAGAAAATGGAAATGTACAAACTACATCATAAAGAATTCAAATTGTTTTAAAGAAGCTTAACGATCTACAAGAGAGTACAGACAACTAAAATAAGGACAACAAATGAGGAAAAGAAAGATAAGCTATATTAAAAACCATGTGAAATTTCTGAAGCTTAAAATATACAATAACTGAATTGGAATTTTTACTAGAGGCTGAATAGCAGATTAAAAAAAATGGAGAAAGTCTAAGGGACCTATTGGATTGCAAAAAATGGACCAATGCACACATTTTGAGAGTCCTAGGAGGAAAAAAACCAAAAAAAAACCAAGCTTATTTTAAGAACTAACTGGCTGAAAATGTCCTTAATCTGGTTAACAAAAATGGATATCTAAATTTGAACTCAATGGACTCCAAATAGAATGAACCAAAACAGCCCCATGCCCAAGATACCCGACTGATGAAAAGCTGTAAAAAAAAATGAGGATCTTGAAAACAAGAGTAAAGTGACTCATCCATCCCCTAATCGATAGATTTCTCAGCAGAAACCTTAGAGGCCAGAAGGGAGTGGTATTATATATAGAATTATGCATCCTTTAGCAATAGGAATATGTTCTAAGAAATGTTAGGTGATTTTATCATTGCATGAAGGTCATTTGTAGAATGTACTTACACAAACCTGTATTGTGTGGCCTACTACACACTTAGTTTATAGAGACCACCATTATGTAATATGTGGTCTGTGGTTGACTAAAACGTCATTATTCATTGTACTCAAAGTACTGAAAAGAAAAACACACCTATCCAACAAAAATGAAGAAATCCGTTCCCAGATGAACATAAGCTGAGTATACATCACACTACATGTGCCTTATAAGAAACACTAAAAGAAGTTCAGGTTGAAAGATGTTAGACAGCAACATGAAAGCATAAAAATGTGAACTTCCTGATAAATGTAGACAAGTACAGAATCTTGTAATAGTGGTGTATATATAACACATCTAATTCTGGCATAGAAATTAGAAATTTAAAAGAAAGGCATAAAAATAATATACATAAAAATTTAATTTGAGAATCAAAATGGGGTGGAGAGAATAATTTTTTGCATATGTAAGTAGCAATGTAAATTGTTAGCATATAATAGATTTTTTTAAAGATTATTTATGCATACAAGCTGGGGTACAGGCCAGAGGTGTGGGGTGGTGAGAGGGTTCACCAGAGACAGAGTGGGGAGCAGAACAGGCAGATCGACGGAAATACACTGCTGAGGGGAGCAGTGGGCGAGGCAGGAGAGGTCTGCCATGCCATGTGGGAATCTCCCAGGCCAGGCATCGAACTCGCATTGCTGCTGCCGACAGCTCCACAGCGCAGCGCTCAACTGCTGCGCCACCAGAGAGGCCCCACAATAGATAGTGTTTTATGTAAATCCCATGGTTATCATAAGGTGAATATCTAGAGTATACATAAAATAAGAAAAATAAAGCATGTCAGCACAAGAATATCAATGAAATACAAAGAGCTGCACAAGGAAAAGAGTACAAACCTCCCCCCCAGCCAAGACTCAGAAAATATTTAATAAAATGGTCATAGCAATTTCTCTGTATTATATATTGACATAGTAATAACCCTGACTGATGGAAAGGTGGGAACAATTGCAATAGAACAACTTAAGTTATCAATAGACAGTAACCACTTGTTTAGGAAGACATCAATAAACAATAAATGTGTGAAAGGCAAAAAAGCAAAGACATTAAAAACTTGAATGTGCAAAGGTCACCCTTCTAAATCAAAATTATGGATGGTCCTAATAAGATGTCTCAGCAAAGTGGCATAAATATAGGCAATGAAGTTGTGGCAATTTGAGATGCTTATGGACTCCATGCTGCTGGTCCTAAAGAGTACCCACCTGGGACTCTTCCTCTGAGAAGTGTCATCCTCTCTTTGTAGGAGGGATTTCTGGAGTTTTGGTCCTGGTCACTCTTTATCACTAGTCTCCTGGACTTTGTTAAGAGGCTCATTGCCTTAACCTCCCCTTTAGCTACTAATTTAATTGTATGCTTATATTATTGTAATTGGATCCCTGTGCTCCTCCCCCCCCATAAATTCATGCATTCAGCTTGAGTCATAAGTTAAACACCATTTTGTAGAAACTACCACTCTAGAGATACTGAATCTGACAAAATACTGTAATCTGAAAATTTGTGTTCCCTCAAATTCATATATTGAAATCCCCCCCTTGGTAATATTATTAGGGACCTTTGGGGGGGCTACTTAGGTGATTGATGAGGTTGGAGTCCTTGTAAATGTATCAGAGCCTTTATAAAAGGGATCTCAGGGAACTAGCTTTCCCCTTCCACCCATGTGAAGACATAGCAAGATGGTACCATCTATGAGGAAGTGTGCCCTCACCAGTCACACTGCCAGATCTTAGACTTCCAAGCTTGCAGAGCTGTGAGAAATAAAAGTATTGCTTATTTAGTTTATGGTATTATCACAGCAGCTCAAACAAACAGTGATGGCAAATTCTTCTCTTATCAGGAATAACTTTAAATGTAAATGGATTAAATTCATCAATCTAAAAACAGGTTAAATGGATATGAAAAAGACAAGATGCAATTATATGCTGTCTACAAGGGACTTACCTTAATATAAGATACTCACAAGCTGGAAATGAAGATCCGCTACAAATTATAACCAAAAGACTACAAGAGTTGTCAGACCTTAAGTCAAAAACTTTTAATAGAGAAAAAGGAGGACATTATGTAAGAGTCAATACACCAGAAAGACTAAACAGCTTATATACATATTTGTGTGTGATATGTCCGTATATACAAAGCAGACATTGACAAAATTGAAGAGACAATCATACCATAATTCACTAATGGTTAGAATAAACAAGATGGAAAAGGACATAGGGGACTTAGAACTCTATAGACCAATTGGACCTAACAGATACATACAGAGCACTTTGCCCAATGGCAGTAGAATACACATTTTTCTGAAACACTCATGAAATATTCTCCAAGATAGATTGTGTTACAACCAGGGCTACAAATGTTAGCAAATTTAAGAATATTAAATTCATACCAAATATCTTTTTTGAGCTCTATGGAAAGAAACTAGAAATCAATAGCTATAATAAAACTGGAAAATGCACAAGTAAGTTGAAAGTAAATGTCATATTCTTGAACAATGACTCAGAATAACTCACAAATGAAACTTGAAAATAGAGGCAAGCGAAAATTAAAAAGACAACAGAGCAAAACTTATGGGCTGCAGCAAAAGCAGTATCAAGTTTATAGCAGGGGCCTCCCTGGTGGCGCAGCAGTTAAGCGCTGAGCTGTGGAGCTGTCGGCTGCAGTAATGCAAGTTTGATGCCCGGCCAGGGAGATTCCCACATGGCGCGGCAGACCTCTCCTGCCTTGCCTGCTGCTCCCCTCAGCAGTGTATTTCTGATCTGCCTGTTCTTCTCCCCACTCTGTCTCTGGTGAACCCTCTCGCCGCCCCATGCTTCTGGCCTGTACCCCAGCTTGTATGCATAAATAAATCTTTTAAAAAAATAAATAAAACAGTTGGAAAAAAAAGTCAAAATTGATAAATGAATTCAGCAAAGTTTCAGGACACAAAAATCAACATTCAAAAATCAGTTGTGTTTCTCTATACTATTAATGACCAATTCAAAAAGGAGTTTTTAAAAAATCTTATTTACAATAGCATTAAACGCAATAAAATACTCAGTAATAAACTTAACCAAAGAGGCAAAAGATGTGTATAGTGAAAACTAAATGAAAAGATGCCTTGTGTTCATAGATTAAAAGATTTGATATTATTAATATTATCAATAGCCATACCACCCTAACCAACTTTTTTATTCACTGCAATCCCTATCATAATCCCAATGGCATTTATTTATATATCCAAAAGGACAGGTTTATTGTAAAAGGGGGGAGAAGAGTAGTAACACTTGCACAAACACAAGAAGGCAGAAAGAGCTGCCCCCAAAAGGGACAGCTTTGCTAAAAGAGAGACCGCATAGTCTCGGGGCAGTCTAGTAAGGAGAGCTGCGGCTGCAGCTTTGCACAGGGAGAAGGTCAGTGAAAAGAAACACCTTTATAGTCACAGGCGTGCAGGAGAGTTGCTGCCCCAATGGCATTTCTTTTGCAGAAACATTAAAAGAATCCTAAAATTCATGAATCTCAAAGGATCTCAAATAACCAAAACACTATTTTTTAAAAAAATTTTTTAATAGATATTTTATTTATTTTTGTTATTCATATCTTTTACATTATTGTGTGTTCCCCATAAGTTACCCACCACCTGTTCACCCGTGGAGCCATCACCATAATCCTCCGTGCTCCCCTCTTCCCCCTTCTTGAGCCCTCCCCCTCCCCTCCTTCCCTGCTGAATGTTGCTTTCTTATTTGGCTCCCCTATATTCCTGTTATAAGTGAAACCATTCGATAATTTTTCTTTCTGGCTTATTTCACTGATCATGATCCCCTCTAGGTCCATCCCTGTTGCTGCGAATTGCATGTGTTTGTCTTTTTTGATGCTGAATAGTATTCCATTGTGTATATGTACCACATCTTCTTGATCCAGTCATCTATTTTTGGGCATCTGGGTTGTTTCCATACCTTAGCTATTGTAAACAGTGCTGCAATAAACATGCAGGTGCATGTATCCTTTCGGATTAATGTTTTTGTGTCTTTTGGGTATATTCCCAGTAGTGGTATTGCTGGGTCATATGGAAGTTCCATTTCTAGCAGTTTGAGGAAACGCCATACAGCTTTCCATAGTGGTTGGATCAATTTGCATTCCCACCAGCAGTGTAGTAGAGTTCCTTTTTCTCTACATCCTCGCCAACGTTTGTTGTTGCCTGTTTTATTAATGTGCGCCATTCTCACTGGGGTGAGGTGGTATCTCATTGTGATTTTAATTTGCATTTCCCTGATTATAAGTGATGTTGAACATTTTTTCATATACCTGTTGGCCATTTGCTTTTCTTCTTTGGAGAAGTGTCTTTTTAGCTCTTCTGCCCATTTTTTGACTGGATTGTAGACTTTGTTTTTGTTGAGTTGTGTGAGCTCTTTGTAGATTTTTGTTACCAGTCCTTTATTAGTTGTATTGTGTGCAAAGATCTTCTCCCAATTAGTAGGGTGTCTGTTTGTTTTAATTATTGTCTCTTTTGCTGTACAGAAGCTTTTTAGTAGTCCCAGCTGTTTATCTTTTCTTTTACTTCCTTCGCTATGGGGGAAGTGGTTTTAAAGATTTTGCTGAGATGTATGTCATGTAGAGTTTTGCCTATTTTTTCTTCTATAAACTTTATGGTTTGAGGTCTTATCTCCAGGTCTTTTATCCATTTTGAGCTGGTTTTTGTGCATGGTGTGAGGTAGTGGTCTAGTTTCATTTTTTTGCATGTAGCAGTCCAGTTCTCTCAACACCATTTATTGAACAAACTAATCTTGTTCCATTGCATATTCTTTGCTCCTTTGTTGAGAAAGAACGAAGTGGGAAGTTACACTTCCTCATTTTAAAGCAAATTGCTATATATGCTATAATTACTATATATGCTATAATAATAAATAATAGTAATATGGTGCTGGCATGTGGACACATGTATAGACAAATGGAACAGAAAAGAGAGCACAGAAATAAACCCTTGAATTTATAAACAAATGATTTTTGACGATGGTGCCAAGATTACACATGGGGAAAGGAAATGATTTCAATGAATGACCTTGGGAAAACTGAATAGCCTCATGTGAAAGAATGAAGATGGACTCTTAACTAACACCATATACACAGATTAGTTAAAAATGAATTAAAGAACTAAAAGCCTGAAACTACAAAATGAATAAAATATAGGGGGAAAAGCTCATGTCATTGGAACGGGCAGATTTCTTGGATATGACTCAAACAGACAAAAAGGCAAACATAAATAAATAGGACTGCTTTAAGCTTAAAACCTGTGCAATAAAAGAAACAATCCACTGAGTGAAAATACAGTTTATAGAATGGGAGAAAATATTTGAAAAGCATATATCACATAAGGGCTTAGTAACCAAGATACGTAAAGAACTACTACAACTCTATATCCAAAAAACAAATAATCTGATTAAAAAATAAGCAAAGGATTTAAATAAACATTTATCTAAAGAAGCAATATAAATAGACAAAGAGAATATGAATAGATGCTCAACATCTCTATCAGGGAAATACAAATCAAAACCACAATGAGGTATCACTTCATACCTGTTAGAATAGGTCACTAGAAAAAAACCCCAGGGAATAACAATTTTTGTGAGATTAGGGAGAAACAGGAACCCTTTTGCACTGTTGGGATTGTGAAATGATACAGCCACTTTGGAAGACAGTGTGAAAGTTCCTAAAATTTTTTTGAATAGAACTATTGCATCATCCAGACCTTCTATTTCTGGGTATATAACTAAAAAAAATGACCTCTCCAGGTCACATCTGATGGGAAATGTTCTGTTTATAACATAATTCATTTTTGTTCCTTTTCAGAAAATAAATCAAGAGAAATAAAATATCTGAACCTCAAAGTTATACCAAAAATAATGTCATCTATTCTAAACTTTCTTCCTTGGCCCTCCTTTTAGAGCTATATTCAGCTCCCTGTGGCAGATATAAAGATAAAATTTATACGAGTAAGGAGGAGGTGGCCAGAAACCAGGTTATTGTCCACAATAAAGTCCAATGACCCTGAGACCTGCAGAGCAGCTTAGTGTGGATGCAGGGGTTGAAAATATGACAAAGGAAACTGTCTGTAAACATGATTTTAAAATTGCAGGTGGACCCACCCTTGGTCTGGCAGACAAACAAGCCATCTTCACTGCTGACTGAAGCTGTAAATCCTGTAACAGGATTTAACAATAGGTACCCAAACTTTACTTCTCTGCTGGGGGTTATTCACAACGTAGAGATTAAATGTTGCATTACCTTCCTCTAGCATCCGCTTATCTTTAGAACAGGACAGTTTAGTCCCTCCTATCAAGAATAATTATTTTCTTAAGTCAATGACTTGCTGTTTTTGCTTATATGAACAGATTTAAACTTGTATTTGGTAGACCAAATTTAATAGAGTAAAATCTGTTGCTCTGCTTCCTGGTTTGAATCCTCACTTTGATTACTTACTAAACTTTTGTCCACCTGTTCTTGAGAATTTTTTTTTCAACCAACAGTTTGCATTTTCTGTTAACAGCTTGACAACCACAAAGGGGACCCAGAAGTATTGCAGAGGGGTTAGAGACGGAAAAACATGCGTAGGTGCCAGTGGGCCCTTTGTTTTTTTTTTTTAATGTATGTATTTTTATTGTTATTTATGTCTTTTACATTTTGTATTCCCCTTGAGTAACCCACCACCAATTCACCCATGATCCATCTCCACGGTCCCTTGTGTTCTTTTCTACTCCATGTTGTGCCCTTACCCTGCCCTCCCCCCCGCTGAGTGTCTCTCTCCTATTTGGTTTCCCTATAGTCCTGTTATAAGTGAAACCATTCGATATTTTTCTTTCTTTCTGGTTTATTTCACTGAGTATGATCCCCTCTAATTCCATCCATGTCGCTGCAAATTGCATGTGTTTATCTTCTTTGAATGCTGAATAGTATTCCACTGTGTATATGTACCACATCTTCTTGATCCATCTGGGTTGCTTCCATACCTTTGCTATTGTGAACAGTGCCGCAATGAACATACAGGTGCATGTATCCTTTTGAATTGGTGTTTTTGTGTCCTTTGGGTAGATTCCCAAAAGTGGTATTGCTGGGTCGTATGGGAGCTCCATGTTTAGCAGTTTGAGGAATCGCCATACAGCTTTCCATAATGGTTGGACCAGTTCTCATTCCCACCAGCAGTGTAGAAGAGTTCCTTTTTCTCCACATCCTTTCCAGCATTTGTTGTTGCCTTTATTTTTAATGTGTGCCATCCTCACAGGTGTGAGATGTCCAAAAATAGATGATTGGCTCAGTGTGCCCTTTGAAAGCCTACCCATCTACCTGCAGCACCAGTTGCATCCTGGTCCTCCCAGCTCATGGGTGGTGGTCCTTAAGATGATTAGATAATTGTTACAGATTCTCCAGGTAAGGTAGATACTATCCCTCACCCAGAGGGTAATGTTTAAAGAGGGAATTGAATTCCAGACTAGTTAGTGCTCAGGTTAAGGGAGTAAATTTGCAACACAAACTGGCACTTAACTCAGGCACTGGGCTTGCAAGTGGTTCCCTAAATGGGAAGACATTGCTGAAAAGACTTCATTCTATTATATTTATGTGTGTAATTAGGACAAAACAATTTCAGAATGAATAAAGTGAAAGGGACTGTTTAGGAGCTAAGTTGAATACCTGAAACTAAAAGTCTCTTACTAAAGTCAAAGGTATAGCCTCACAGAGTCTGGCTTCTCAGACTTTTACTAACTAGGCCACATGCTTGTTTCTAAAAGCAAAGTTAAGGGGGGGAGCTATCTTTTCTTTCTCGAGTCCCTTTTTTCTTTTCAGAAGTGAAATCTGTGGAGTCTGGTTTTTTGCCTTCCTCTTGAGACTTTTTTTCAAAAAGGGGTGTGACATGCTTTGTTCATGTTATGTGTTATGTGCTGTTTTATGATCTATTAAAGATTTCTAATAGCATGTTAGATCATGGACTTCCATTTTGAAGTATAATTCTGAGCTATTTAATGAGTAAGAAATTAACTTTTTAGATCTTGCCATTTCCCTCAGTGCTTTTTGTTTTCCAGTCTTGAGTTTTGGTTAGTAAAAGTAAGTGTTGTCTTTAGACTCTGTCTTTTGTGTTATAAGAAGAATGTACACTGAGTCAACGCTATTGCTGAGGAAATTTTGGAAGCCACAAGTCACAGCCTTTGGTGGGCATGGGTTAAGCATTTTAAAACTATTAGAGTGCTTGCCACCTGAAAAGAAGTCTGCCATTTGCGATACTAGTTGGCCATGAACTGGGGTAGATTTAGCATTCACCAACTAAAGGAAATGTCCATGTATTTTGAGGTACATTGTATAACAAAACATACCCCAAACCTGTGGTGTATCCATTTAGTTTACAGTTCTGGCTGCAAGATCCAAGGTGTGGCTGAAAACTGTAAATATCTAATCTTCCCCCTTGTTGTTTCTCATGCTGGGATTGAAGTGCTTTGGATTTTCTAGAAAGCTATAAAGAATAACTTGGTTGGTTAGTAAACTTCTAAATTGCTAATTGCACCTGTGAAAATACAGAGGTCTCAGTCTAAATGTCTTACTAGAATAAATTTTATAAAGAACAAGGAACTGTAAAAAAAGAAGTGTAGAGAAGTATTCTGGCTAGCCTTAGGGAATTTTAAGAAAAGTATAGAATTTAAATCTAAAATTTTGTCTTAACAAAAATTATGGCCTTGCCTTAGAAATTCTTGTTAATAAATTGGGCCTTGAGGAACCCTTGAATTTCTAAAACTAGTCTTTCTGCATCCTAAAATTAAAAACCTTACAAAGAGAAAGTTTTTTTTAAAAAGGTCTAAATAGCATCAATGAGTAGCAAAAAATAAGAGATCTCTGTTTATATCTGGTTGTCTATATTCCTGTCTTATATCTGCTAACATAATGAGTAGAGCTTGATTTGTATTAGTATCAGAATAGTTAGGATATTTTTTGAGACAAGCAAATGGCCTAAACAAACTCCTCACAACTTCTTTTCTCAGGCATCACATTCTTGGGTATATGTTCATTTCAAACAGGGCAATGTGCACACCTTCCCTTGTGATCTCTGTAGGTCATTGGTACATGAGAAAGGCAAAAATTTAGAAGATTAAAGATTTTATCATAAGCAATGCCCTTTTTTGGGTTGGACATCTGTGGGCCAATCAATGGGGGGAGAATTCAAATGTCAGTTCATGCCAATGACTAATGACAGTGCTCTGCTGACATCCATTGGCTCTGTTTCTGCTTTCCCCTTGCCCACATTTTCTTTGTCTTTTACCTTTGAATGGTAAAGTTAGAATTAATTTTGTAATTGGTTTCTAAATGGTACCTATATAAACTAATCCAAAACGTTTTTCAAGAAACTGCAATCTAGGATAACTTTTGGCAAATTAGAACTAGTACAAAATTAGTGGTATAGTTTGAAGCATGCATGCCTTTAAAGTTATAATATTGTGTTTTACATTTTATTCTGTGTTTAAATCAGAAGTAGGCTGTCACAAAGTATGTGGTTATGCTTTGTTCTTATTAGCTATGTTATACAACAAGGAAAAGAAATTGATTTCAAAAGGTTTCTGGCAAATATCATATAAAACAGGCCCAAAATGGAGTCATTTGTGTTAAGTTCAAGTAAGATATGGCATGCTAAAGTCTTAAATCTCAGACCAAAGCTAATCTGGCCTCTGTAAACTGCTATTGGTAATGCCATTTAAATCTTAAGTAATTTCTCAAATCTCAAATATTATGGAAATTTAAGGTTTTAGTTTTGTAATGGGAATTCATTGAGTATCTAAAATTGCAGAACTTTTAAGTATACCTTTTCCCCTTTTTGCAAGGGAACCAAGGAATTTAGTCTCTGTGAGTAAAAATTTCTTAAGTCACCTAGGAAAAGAATTGAAGCATGTCTTTTTTTTTTTTAAGATTTATTTTTTATTTATACATACAAGTTGGGGTACAGACCAGAGGCGTGGGGCGGCGAGAGGGTTCACCAGGGACAGAGTGGGGAGCAGAACAGGCAGATCAGAAATACACTGCTGAGGGGAGCAGCGGGCAAGGCAGGAGAGGTCTGCCGCGCCATGTGGGATTCTCCCCGGCCGGGCGTCGAACTTGTGTCGCCGCTGCCAACAGCTCCACAGCGCAGCGCTTAACCGCTGCGCCACCGGGGAGGCC